>VJXU01004628.1:0-10137 GCA_008694245.1 Ganoderma sp. BRIUMSc | reverse complement strand
CCCATTACCCCGCTTCGGGCCCGCTCACGATTCGCGCTGGTTTCCTCCCACTCCACGCACCGGCGCCATACCTATCTATCTGTCTAGGTCGCAGTGATGGCCCACTGCCACGATCGCCCACCCCGTCCTCTTCCAAGCTTCGCCGGTGTCCCCTCGCATCATACCAGACATAATACCTTCGCATCCCCATCACCCGCTACGTGTATTCCCCGCTCTTCCCTTCCATCTCGCCGTCACTTCCATTCTTGTTGGCGTGACCCTTCGTAATGTGTCCCCCGCGCCTCGCCCTTTCCGGCTCGCGATATGCTCCATCACTGACATAGAGGAGCTTCCCGCACCGCGGCCCACCATGTATATGTATGCTATATATCACGTATCACGTCGGCGACAGTTCATACACACCGCCTAATTGTAATCGTAATCGTAGTGTACGTACGTCTCTCCCAGTGCCGTCCTGCTATACCCGTTCCTCGTCCCTCATTATCTATATATCTTTATCTATTATATTCGTATCCCCTTATGTCCCTCCGTGCGCGTGTCGTGTTCCGTGGAACGTCGGGATTTTGGTCGATGTCCATTAGGTAGGTATATGTTGAATGGGTGACCCTGCAGGAACGCGTTGTTACGGACCACGCACCAACGGCGAGCGGTAGGTTTGCGAGCTTGTACATCCTTCCTCAGGTTGGGGGCTGGGGTTGGGGCTGGTAGTGTTTCACCGCCTCCGAGTCTGAGTCTGCGCTTGACGCGCGCCCGCAAGGACTTCTGTAGATGGCTGAGCGTCGCTGGCGTCCGTCGTGGGCGGGCGAGCTCAAGGCTGGTCGCTCGGGAGCTGTCTGCCTGCCAAAGAGGGTTTCGAAGTCGGAGCTGGGAGCTGTGCTGATTGCTGGTTCGTCGTCGTCGAGATCCCGAGAAGAGCCTGCATGCGCGTCTCGAGCCAGATGCGAGCGATGGAAGGTGGGTCTCCTCGGGAGCGCGACGCTGGATGTGGATCTAGTCGCCGGGTATGAGTCGTTGAGCCAAGAACGTCTGCGAGTCAGTGCGAGGCGATCAAGCAAGGCAACATGGATGCAAACCTGGAAGCTTCGTGTGGGCACTCCATGTCGAGCATGTAGGTGTCGAGGATCCAGACGTGTCACGAGCAGGCGCCAAAGCGGACCGACCTTGCGTCTTCAAGTGCACGTTTGTGGCTCGAGCATATGGAGCAGACCGCAATAGCCCGCGCGAGGGCACGAGACTTGCGTGAATGACCGGCGAACGGCCACAACTGACGCACCAGACCGTCCACTGCAGCCGCCGGACAATGCGCCAGCGGGCGGGCCTTTGTCTAGTGTGGTGATGATCTCCAGGCTCCGTATGCGGGAACGCGCCTCGGATGAACGCTTGCCGACGAATGGGCGCGAGGACCTTCTCTGGCTAGCTGGCTGACCCACTGCACGTAATCCGTGGACCGCGATTCGAGCGGCGCGCCCGGCGGCCGACGACGCATAGGCTAGGCAGCAGCCATCGCCGCGCAAAGGCCGTCCCGGACAGAACCAGCCCAGCCCGTGGCGAGGAGAGCAGTT
The DNA here is from genome assembly GCA_008694245.1 of Ganoderma sp. BRIUMSc. NCBI lineage: Eukaryota > Fungi > Basidiomycota > Agaricomycetes > Polyporales > Polyporaceae > Ganoderma > Ganoderma sp. BRIUMSc. Next base: position 8,575 of record VJXU01004628.1, on the reverse strand, counting down.
GGGGGGACCCGCATTACCTGTAGCACTTGTCGTTGCTTGCGTATCTTTGCGCAGTGGAGAAGGCGCCTGCGAGGACGTCGGAGAAGACGGAGAAGGACCGGGCCTTGGGATGCACCGATGATGATCTACAGGGCCGCCGGGATCCTAAGCAGGGCTGGGAAGATGCGTGAAATGAGTGAACGCGATGCCTGCGATTCTCCGGCAGGAAGGGCCCGGACATTCCAGCGGGGACCGAGCGTCCGGGGGATCCTCGCGGAAGGCCGGAAGTCAATCGTCGTCAAGCGATGGATTGGCCCGAGAACTTGGGGGTTCGGCGGGCCCGCGCGACATGCACTGTCTGGAATACACGTGTGGTGATGTACATAGTGCATAGTGCATAGTCCGCACAAAGTCCTCTGGGCACCGCCCACCGACCGGAACGGAGGCTGACTCTGTTGACTTGCGCGGTGCGACGTCGGAACGTTAGCATACAGCGGTTAAGTCTCGTTGAAGGGTTGCCTAGTAACCCGACGTCAGGCTGCGCTGCTTAGGCAAGGTATTTGGCAAGCAGGCTCTCGAAGAGCCCCAGACACTGCTTTCGTGCGTAAGTGCACTGGCAGTGGACGAACCATCGGCGCTGGTGGTCCAACAGGCAACGTTGACTGTGAGCGGACATGTGCCATGGTCATTGCTGGTTCATTGGAAAGACAAGCCATGTAAACGTTGCCGCACTGGTTAGTTAGTAATTAGTACACCGCCCAGCAAGAGTGTATCTTGAGCACTTACGTAGAGAGTCGAGCTCATGCCGATCTAGCCACTTTGTGAGTATTGCACGAGGAAAGTTCTAAGGTCGTCATCACGGACATGAGACTCCTGACTATCACAAGCGAACGAGACGACTATACTGAAGCATGAATCGAGAAAGGGACAGGTACGCGGTTCTCATACTCATACCGTCAGCCAAGTTGTGTCGTCATAACCGAGTGTGGTCGGCGCGGCGAGACATCATCGATAGAATCTGTAACGCACGACTTGAATCAGTGAACTCGTCCAGTCTGCCGCAAAACACATTACGAACGATTGCAAACGACGATGTCCTTCAACTCCTGACATGAAGAGTCGGTGTTAGCGTAGCGCTCCAAAGGTTGGACTGTCCATACGCCGCATCCACAACCGAACGCCGCCTCCGTGGAAGCCATGGAATCGCGTTTGAAATGTGGTCAGCGTGTCTGCACCCTCTTTGTTGGGTGGTCTGCAGGCCACGCTGCAAGTGATCGCGCCGAACACGACGGATCAAAGGGACTCCTCGAAGACCTGGAGTGCACAGCTCGGAATACAAAGAAGTAGCAGACGTGAGTCATCCCGTTCTTCCTCGGGGGTTATAGCGGGACGATCATTGCACGAACCTTCGTGCGGCGATGTGCGGCGCAAATGGGCGTGGATTGACGCATGGGATCTGCCTGACACAGTTCGGGTAAGAAGGAAACAAGCCGATAGGAGGTTCCTCGCAGCCTAAGGCAAGGTCGAGTCATCTGGTTCCGTCTAAGCCGAGGACTCTGAGAACTGGAGCGGAAGGCTTCGACATGCGAAGGCTGCTGCGAAGTGCGGACCAGACGTCTAGAGAACAGTTGCGGAACAGAATAGGCAGGAGAAGAGGAGACCAGTGGAGTCTCGGCCACACGGATGGAACGAGCTCCGAGTGGCCTGATAAGGTGGGAGGAAGAGGGTGGATTGACAAGGTCTCATACTCATACAATGCGATAGACAGGCGATGTGACGACGGAAGAAGGATATGGGAGGACGATTCCGAGCGAAAGACACGCGAAGGAGACCACGTACATCATGCCAACCCAAAGACCTTGACAGCCATCAACCTCCGTCTTGTTCGCCTTCCTCCACGCCAGAATCCTCGTCCTCCTCTACCTCGACGCCAATGTCGATTGTTCCGGGGGCCGGAAACCAGCCGTACTGACGGAGATCGACCTTGAGTTCACCCGAACGCGTGGTGACGACATCGATCCCTTCCGCGACGAGAGCGTCGCGCTGTCGGTTGGCGCCGTCGGTTCCCGGACCGCGCGACGAGATGGCTCCAGCAGAGGAGAGCACCCGATGCCAAGGAACAGGTGGGTTTGCGTCCGGGGATAGGAACTTGAGAGCTTGTGGTGCGTAGCCAGCGCGGATGAGCATCGGCCCGTACCGGACATCGGGGAGGACGGCAGGACATACCTTGCCCAACATGCCGCGAGTAGTTGGGCTTTCCGACTAGTTTGGCGATGTGTCCTGATCACGCAGCTTGGTGAAACGAGAGGGGCAAGCTGAACGGGAGGAAGCGTCCGAACCGTAAGAGGTCACGCGCTGTGGGGGGATTTGGCGGATAACATGGTAGACCTGGAATCCTTGTAAGCCCGAGAAAGCAATAAGAAGAAGAATATGAAGATACCGCCGAGTGAAACTGGTCGCCATCCATCGAAGCCCCCGTCGAAGCTGAGAGTCAAGCTACAACACTCGCGGGGTGCCCGCGGCCATCCCAGCCGCCAGTGTCACGCAAGATACGACGTGTGACAGTCACTGTCACACATGGCCACCAACCTGTTCCTCGAGCCGTAGTTAGAGCCGAGGACCAACTTCCGCTAACTGGGCCTCCTAGCTGACCGCGACGCAGCGGTCGCAACTATACACTCGAAGAGTATTCATATACATATTTCATCTTGGCCGGCTTCAGTCTTATACAGGTCGCGGAACGGGGACAGATTTGTGTACAATGCCTCCTTCAAATTTCGGAGGAGCGGCCACGGTGCGAAAAATATCCATGTCTTCCGGCGACGAAGAAGACTCATGCAATGCTTGATTCCCGGTGACTCTGGCGAAATCAGGGTGACCACCGAATGATTGCCCGTGCGAGTTAGAACCCCGGGAAGACTAAGGACGGCATTGCTGCATCCTGCCCGTTCTCGCGATGTGAGACAATGGTGTCGCATTCGGATCTGTTCAACGCGACCAGCAGCATAATGACTGTGGGAGAAATTCAGCCTTTACTTTGCGAGACGGAAGATGTCACGTACATCCAAGCCTGTGAAGGCGCGGCGTGCAGCGCCGGGAGATGACTGGCGACCATTCCCTTCCAGACCGTTACGGTGCAGTATCCCGTCGGACCCGACGCCGTAGAAGGGGCTGGTGATGGACTGGTATACCACCACCACAATCTAACAACAACGCTCAGATAAGAATTCAAACCAATCGTTCGGACGGTGAGCCAATGCAAGACCTACTACTCAGATAGCGGAGTAAAAAGCACCCGACTCGATGATCAGCGTGAGTGCTCTGTATACCCGCGAACGACCCAAAAAAGATCTGAGACCATCATCACGGGCACGAGCGCGGTGTTCCCTCCTACAAGTCGACTGGTAAGGTACGCTCAAGACGGGACTGCGAATTACGACCTAGGTCGTACCATGCCGATATCCTATGAGGCACGTTGAGACGACATTAGAAGCCAAGCTGAGCACGGACGCCGCAATGCCGAAAGGGTCGCCTTCGAAGAACGAGCCCATTAAACTGCCCGCCGCAGGGCCGGCGAACGTGTAAATCCTTGCGCTTTCCGAGCTGGGATCTCCGACGAGTTTCTCAAGTTGAACAGGGCTTTGACATGCATGCGCGGTCGAAACGATCCCAGTAGCTGCATGCGATAATTAACACCGTGAAGCTTCCGCGTCCCATCGGCTGCGAGCGTGAAGCGACCAGCGGAGGGCTCACATAGAGTTCCGCAGAGGAGCAAAACGAGCACAAGACGAATAACTACTCGATTGTCGGGCCAAAGAACGTACGCTCGGCCCCAGATGATAGCATCGCCGATGGTTATCTGTGGCTAAGCGTCAGCTGCATTGCACGGGATGACAAAGTCGAGACGACGACGACGAACAGACATTGGTGATCAGCGCCGCTGTGCCCACGTAGACAAGATGTCGCTGGGCACGGTCGGCGTCTCGCATGTCCTATTTTCCTGGTTCAGACAAGACTCCGCGGTCACAAACCAGTGGAAGGCCGGGAAAAGACTGTCGCTGAGACGCGTGCGATTGCGATTGCGATGGTGTTGCGGAGCACCAACACCCAGTAGATCGTCGTAGTCGTGGACATGGCAAAGGTCGCGAAAGTGTACCACCATGCCCAGTACGTTTTGCGAAGGTTCGCGTTGCGCCTGGGACAGCAAGAGAGGAGAGAGGCGATGATGAGACGCAACAGGGTGGCTGTACTGGAACAGGGCTCATGCGCAGGGGAACGTAGTACCGAATCAACTTCACCAGAGCCATGGAGGTGCACAATGCGAATATCCGTTACGGAGATACTTCGGTGCATGCTCGAGCGCAACGAATGTACGGCGAGAGCATCTCACCGAACAGGGCGGTGGACAGGATAGTTCCAAATAGTCGTTCTTGTAGGTCGTGCACTATCATCTTCGTCCATTCGAGCGCTTGGGTTGTGGGGCACCTCAACGGACGCAGCGGTTGTACTGTTCGCCGGATGGCTCGAGGTCGCCATACGGGTTATTGTAGGACGCAGGAATATCGAGAGTGGAAGGATATGACCCTGCTTCAATCAGTTAAATGATCGCCTCTCCGATGCCATGAGTCCTGTGCAGGACAGGACTACATTAGTTATTGCAATTAATGTTGCGTTCCCTATTGCGCGAGGACAGGAATGATCCCTGTGGAGAGCGACGAGTCACAAATGGGAGCAGCGAACCGAGGGCAGGCAGTGGTAGCCGTAATAACGTCCAGTGCAACGCAGCTAGACCGTGGAGCGAACCGTCAAGCAAGCACCGACATACGTCCCCTCGATCTTTTCGCAGCGGGAGCCCATCTGAACCACCATCCTTGAAAGCAGAGCGATGAACACCGACTTGTATGCGCACGACTAGAAACCACAACCACCAACCGACTCCGAACGCACTAGAACACAGCTCTACGGTCGCTTCACCCTCCTGTACATCTTGTCCAGAAACACGCTAGCCGCGTCCCTCCTGAGTCTCGAGCCCGCTCGCGCAGACGTAGGCAGACGTCTGCGCCGTGCTCGGGAATGGTCTCGATCAAGGCCGTGATGCGCCGGTACTTGCGTGCGCGCCTCGAATGCCGCATACTTCTCCCCCATACCGAGGTCCTTGTACAGCGCCGAGGCTGCATTGCCCTGGATCTCCCTGGATACGGGCCTGTCGTCGAGCACGCGGCGCTGTGCGGCAATCGTGAGCGAGAATGCAGTGTTGATATGAGTCGACGCCGATCGACCTTGCCGAGCACCGCCAACGGTGCGGCGAGGTCGAGAGTCGTGTAGCATCTGAAGTCCTCTCAGGGTAGGGCCCAAACAGCCTGGTAGTGGGAGAGTGCGCAGGGGTCGGCCGTGGACGAGGAAAGGGGGGCGGATGACGGATGCTTGGACGTAGTACTTACTTGGTCAGTGAAAACCTATCGTGCCCTCGAGCATATGTAGGCCTTTGAGGGCGACGAGGTACATAAACGACTTCGACATGGCAGCAACATGGCAGCCTGCGAGGGATGAATGACGAGCTGGTTCATGATGACGTTGAAAACGAGGAGGAAAGCGAAAGCTCGCCGGAAGGTATGCAGTCGCTGCGTGTCCCCCGGCGGTTGAGCGCGAGGCTCTAGCAAGAGAGGAAAGACTCACAGGCTCGATGCATAAGCCGAGAAGGGGAAACTCGAAGTTCTACCCGCACACATGCCTTCGGAAGACCGTGCGTCCGACTCTCGATATATCGGCAACATGTACATCCCTGCGGGAGTACTAGAGTCCAGACATTCGAGCCCTTGGCCTGGAGAGCGGTTGAAGAGTATGAACACGCGCTGTCACGGGAAGCAGGTCTATCTTGTCGGTGTGTTTGCGAGAGGTGATTTTCGAGAACAAGAGAGAAGTGGAGTAGTTGTTGGGTGGTCGACATCAAGGACTCGACGCTCCGAGCGTGAACAAGTCTTGTCCCATTAGGCGCTTAGCGCTCAACGCGGGCCGGACGAGACCGGTTTTCGCGGATTGTGGCGAGGGGAGACCATTGAACAAGGGGACCCATCCTGCTCTTGTGTTCACCATGCCATCGAGCCGGGCTGAAGGCAAAATCGAATTTCACCTACATTTCCCTCAACGGGACCAGAACATGCCCTGTCTCAATATTCCCTTGCAGCCCAAAGCCTGACTTCATACACTGGCAGCCGGGATGCTGATCCCCCTCCTCCAATACCCGGCGCACACGCCGACTGTCGCTGCCCCACACCACGCTCTGCTCCCAATCCTCCTCATCCTGGTCCTCCTCCCTCACTCCCCCGCACCCAAAGTCGATGACGACCACGCGCGCAGGCCGCTCGCTCGGCGTGAACAGGACGTTGTTCCAATTCATGTCCGCGTGCACCACGCCGTGCCCCGCGAAGCTGTCGACAATGCGCAGGAGCGTGGTGCACAGCTCCGGTGTGACCGCGTCCGCCGGCACGTCGCACAGACTGACGGCGTCCGGAATGTACTCGAGCACGATCGCAGGCGGCTGAAACGCCCGCTCGTCGGGCGGGAGGACGTTGCCAGTGGCGAGCAGGCGGGGTATCGCAGAGCCCTGTATGGGACGCAGGCGGTCGTAGACCGCCCGCTCGTCCTTGAAGCAGCCGGTGGAGAGCATGCGGAAGTGCTTCTCCCAGAGCGCGGCGAGAGTCGCTTTTCCTTCCGCGTCGTCGGGATACTCCTCATAGAGGTCGACCTCCTTGAAGGGGTCGTCCCAGATCGCGTTCACCGCTCTCTCCGTCTCGAGGCTCCACGCACATGCCGGGCGGTAGGGTGTGACCATGAGCCGCTCGTCGAGGAAGCGGGGGTCGTATATCTTGACGACGACGGGATCGGGGCCGAGCTCGGGACAGCGGGCGAGGAGGACGACGGCTTTTGTGAATGGGGCGAATGGTCTGTCGATGGTGAAGGTGAGTGTGCGTTCTGGAGTTTGGAGGGGGACTGTTTGGCCGGGGCAGAAGATAGGGCTTGCCTCCATGGCCGATTCGGTGGTAGTCTGACCCAAGTTCTTCCCGGAAAGCCTGAGAGCTTAGAAGGCTGCGAGTCACACTCAGTCACTGCGGCACCGTGATCGTGCGGAATGTGGGCAGCCGTTGTACTCACCTCCAAGCAGTATTGGCAAGCGTACGGCGATTACGGAAATCGCTCGAGTCGACGGGAAGGGAGATGGGATCGGAAGGCCGCGGCGATTCGGAGATGTATGCGCTGGAGTCGGAGAATATTGTAGCACTGGCAGGAGAAGGTCGACTACTATGGCTCCCTGGGAAGTGCACAAATCATCGGGAAGTGCACAAACGCCGTTCAAGCGCTTCCGGTTTGTTCTTCAGTTTATAACTTGGCAGACATGTAGACATTTATGATATGGTACATTCTGCAAAGTTTGGCAGGGCGCGAATGAGAACTTCGAGTACAATTTAACAAGGAGTGCGATTCTGACCCCAATGTAAGCTAAATTTCGTAGCTGATGGGCAGATCCTGATATGAAACCCAGACCAATGAACCCGGTTTTCGCTGGATAAGCAATGGAATGTATTATGCACAGCCTTGTAGATCCCGATTGAGATGAGGATATGTGCAAAGTAGTAAACTAGTGGAAGTCCACAACTGTGGCAGGACCGAAGAGTGATGAAATGAGGCTCCGCTGCTTGGCGATAAATAGCCGGTGATGGAGGGGTTGTCGAGCGCGCAGCGCTCCAGCAAGCTCAGGACTTTTGCACAACCCATTGCTCTCGCTTCTGACGAGTCTCAACTTGCCGCTGTGACTGACAGTTACCCCGCTCCATCAGTTTGTGCATTACAGGGTGAAAACGCACTCCTTCGACCGGATGTCTTCCGGTGTCTCTTCTACCCATTTTATGGCTTATGAAAGTTGACATTCGGATAGCTGAGAGCATTACCTATGTATGTGCGAAGTTTCAAGGCCAACAACCTCGAAATGCGCCCGAGCGATGGTCCGCAATGAAATCGTGTGCGCTTCCCAGGGAGCCATAGTACACGAGCAACAGCCATTAAACAGCCATTAAACAGCAGCCGGAGCAGGGGGGCTAGCAGCAGGACACTCGGAGCCTTCGGGGGACTTGGGAAGACGCACAGTAACGGGGTTTGACCTGTCGCACTGGCTGAGATGCAGGTACACAGTCCCGTCTTCGACGCATGCCCCGAAGTCATCGAGTTGATGTCTGCGAATGCGTCTCAGTCAGTACGCAGGCAGCGGAAATCGAAATTGCAGAGACGCTTCACTTCTCCCTCAAGTGGCGCTCCATCTCAGATCCCCTGCCATCCCAGTCTCGGCAGAGCGTGCAGCCCCACCGCGCCTTCTCCCGCGACAAAGTGCCCGCTTTCGCCTCGAGCTGCCGCACCGTCGGCATGTCCTCTTCGCGGACGCGCTCCCAGAACTCGCGGTCCACGTCTGATCCCGGATGCCAATGCCAACGCTGCACAAAACAGTGGCCGTGGACAGACAGTCAGCTCCAAACTTCCACGCAAGCAGAGTCGAGTCGAGAGGAAACAGACCCACCGCCCCCTCCCACGTGTACACCTCCCTCGT
>VJXU01004594.1:0-13930 GCA_008694245.1 Ganoderma sp. BRIUMSc | reverse complement strand
GGCCCCCCTCACCCCCCCAAAAGTATAAATGTGGCCCTCATGTGGAGGACGGGAAGGCCAGCACATCTGCTCCTCATCGAAATTTCTCATCCCCTGCTTTCGCCTCACATTCGCCCCTCTCCTTCCGCACATTCGTCCGAGTCATGGTCTGAGACTATCCGCGTCTTCGTGGATTCTCGACACCCCAGCCTTCGCGCTCCCAGTACCTTGAGGAGGTGCGGAGGTTGTGCTTGACGAATGCATGGCGCCGCAGGCCATACGACACCCCAGACCTGCACCACCAACGTTGCCCTCAATGCGGCCTTCGTGGCACCTTCATGGAGCGCATCGCTTTCCGAGAGGGACGTGCCGGAGAGTGGTATTGTGTTGTATGTCGCCACTTCCTCCTTCATGCCTCGAAACTCATCGGCTGTTAACCAGTGTAAAACCCCCACTTGCCACAACGTGTACTTCCCACCCCAACCCGGAACGCCCCCTGACCTGGTCACTGCCATTGAGAACGCTCGTCAAGCTATTGGACAGGTACGCCTGCCGGTCTATATATCACGACTATGGTTCACCATGTTTCGTAGAGTTCCAGACGTTCTCTGAACTCTGCGACATGCCGTATCGCCTGCCGGCCCTACAATGTTCGTGATACTACCCTCAAGTGTTCTGTGTATTCTATTGACGTACCTCTCCGACAGAGTGCACCGCCCAGTGCCTCTCGTTTTGAAGGCTTTGTACGCAACATGTTTCCCAATCTAGGGGAAGACGACGAGACCATGATCGCGGTGAGTTGGAGTGTTGGGTGTGATATCTTACGTTAGCTCACCATACTCCCCATGTAGGGGCCTTCGACGCTTTGGACTAGTACGCCCGGTTCCAATGCCGCACTGCCATCTTCTAGCATGCCAGCACGCCTTGTCGGCACCTCCATGCCAGGGGCCAACACCTCAACTCCGTCCGCGTCGCATGGCACCACATCTTTGAATCTCGACACTGTGTCTACCGACACAACCCCTGAGCAGGTTGTTCATGACGAGGCACTTGCACATGCCCTTCAAGCATTCTTCGATGAAGAGGTAAGTCGTTGTGCAGCATATCACCATCCCGATTCTAATGCCACCATAGGGCACGTTGATCAAGAAGCGTCGTCGTGATGTGGGGCGGTCTCCTTTGCAGACTGTAAGTTCTAACTTCCCGCTGCTTCTTATTCAAATCACCGACATTAATCGCAGCCTAATGAAATTCCACTGAAGAGACAACGCAACTTCCAAGAACTTGCTCAAGTAAGTCGATCTGTAGTGTATCCACTACGCCTTCTTTCTGATTTTCGTGTTGCAGGAGTTCCTGGCCCTTACACGGGAGATGGGCCTACTTGATCCCACTTCGAACGCCGATGCACTGATCAGCGCTCCAGTGCAAAATCAAGTGGTGCAGCAGCCCGGGTGCGACCGCGAGTCTTCTGCATCTGCGGAAGACACTCCCACTCCCGCACCACGCAAACGGGTCCTCAAACCCTACCTCGTAAGTCTTACACTCTGTTGACGCTAAAACTCAAGGCTTATTGAATACATGGCAGGCTTCTCAGGTCCCCGCCTCTTCTTTGATGCCCTTGAAGCCTTTCCATTCCATCACCACGACGTGCATCCCGGCCGTCCCGGAGGTCATCGAGATTAGTTCCGACAGCTCAGATGATGAGGAAGGTGTCAACGCGCCCTCTGATCCGGAGTCTCGCCAATCCAGCGTTATTTCCCTCACCGACTCAGAGGATGACGCTCCTCCCCGCAGGCTATTCATTCGTAGCATTGCCCGGACGCCCTCCGACGTCATCGACATCTCCGATTCGGAGCCTGAGGACCGCGACACCCAACCTCACGGCAACCAATCTGACGTCGAAAATACTGACGTCTCTGGGATCGACGTCTCCACGCTTACGCGGACGCATCCTGGTCTTGTTGCCTCACGCTCGGCGACTTGTCTCACCGACCTCATCGCTTCCTCCATCTCGAGCGAGGCCACCGACCTGTTCGCCGAAGACACGAACGATGCAGACCCCTACATCCCCCGGCACCTTGCGCACCACTCTGGGGTCAGGGCTACCGAGCTCACTGGCAGCGCAGCCTCCCGCCAAGACAAATCCCCCTCCGAGGACGAGTTCGTGCCGTTTGGTGATCCTTACCGGTTCGAAATATATCCGTCTCTCGCAAACCTTGCAGACGGGCCCCTGCCTGTCTTCAACCAGGCAACGCAATGGATGTTGATGGTCAAGATCTGGTACGATGTGAGTAATCTAAGTCTCTATGCCATGATTGTTACTCATGCCTTTGCAGGATGATGCACCCCCAGCCACCAAGATGATCACGCTCAATCAACGACGCTGTGATATCGTCTTAGCTCGCTATCATATCGTCCGGCGCATCTTCGACTGCCGCCAGATGTATGAGTTCCGTGTCTGGAATCCCTCAGTGACGGACTGGCGTGCTCATGCGCTGACGATGGCGCTTGAGGTTTCCACTGATCCTGGGCAGCATACGCTGCTTGTCCGGCTTCCGAGCGTTGACCGGCTGACTGCGTGGCCTGAGCATGTTGGCCATGCATATGGTCTTTGTACCACAGTTGAGCGCCCCCTTCGCAAAGGCAAGGAACGCGAATCGGCCTGACAGATTACACTACTCGCTCATCGCCATTCTTGGGACCGTAACCTTCTCATCTTCTATGTTTGTGTTAATGATCAAAAGTAGTCTCTGCTCGCTCCTATGAGAGCTTAGAAAGATTATAGTCTCGATGTATGTTGTCCCCTTTACGCAGTCAAAGAATCTCCACTCAATCGCATTACATTACTGCCCAAGAAGAGTGCGTGATCTACGCCGACTTTGGTTTCAACTCGGACCACTTGCTGAACAGCCCAACGCCTCGCGCCCACCGCTCCTTCGATGTCTGCTTGAACACGCCGCCAGATGCCTTGAAGTTCTTCTGGGTCTGGTGGCCGCACTCCACCCATCGAAAGAGGCCTGCCGCAGAATACTGGATGAGTGCGTAACGACGCTCGTGCTTGCCTGCGAGAGCCACATTAGAGTGGCGGAGGATGGCAGAAGGGATCATGATTGTGGATCCAGGCGGAAACTCGATGGCGATCTTGAGGTCCCAGAGAATGAGGTGCCCACCCTTCTTGGGGTCGTAGTCCCCGAAGGCCGTGATAGCGCACCATCCAGGCGCGAAGTTGAGGTGATCGGTGTGGACATGAGCGACAGCTTGTTGGCCGAGGTTGCACGTTGCGCACGCGAAGACATTCTTCTTGAAGTTCCGCGACAGGTTGGGGTCCTTGTCACAAAGTGCGTCCAGGGTCTCTCTGTAGAACTTGTGCAGCTTGGGCGCGAAAAGTCGCATACTCGCTGCGCCGCATCAGTGTTCCGAAGTGGAGCTGGTTTGGACTATTGACTTACTATTTGCAAAGTTGGCGACACGCTGCATAGGCGTGGATTGAAGGGCGGCATTGAGGACAGCGGCATTGTGCAGGCTATGCGCGAGATTTCCAACCCGCTTGAAAGCGTCCACCTCAATATCTGCTGTCCTCACACGGAAAGCGAACATACCTGCTGCCCTCCTCCAAAGGAAATACCGACAGACACCGCGGGGAACTCTCCTCGCCGGTGGTCCACTTGGGCGTTGTTCAAGTGCAGGTTGTCACGAAGGTACTCGAATATAGTACACATCCGCCGTTGAACCTCGGTCCAAGGAACCTCTCCTTCTCCAGGAGGCTTATCGAAAGGCCTGCCTGCTAGAAGGGTGAATAGATGGTCGTCTCTATCTAAAACGGGACGCGCATCGCTGTCGAGTCAATCGTCAAAACTGTTCCAGTATCAATGAATGTATAATGCGCCGAGGCACTCACATGCCGTTCCATTCGACTATCCCAATGCCCTCTTCGTGAAGCTTTTCGAGAGGCTTTGGTTTGCGGTCTGCGGCTGTCTGTTCATAGCGCCGTCCTTGAAAGGCGGTGCTTGACACCGGTACATCTTCCATCTCCAGAGAATAGTCAGTAACGATAGGATCGGATGGGGCGGCGGCAGCCGCGGTAGCCACTAGATCGTCGTCAATAAGCATTGCTGCAGTGTCCTGGAGGGTTTCGAGCGCCGTAGACGCTTCTGCGGAGCATTTGAGTGGGGCGGCAGCGTCGCGACGTCGAATCGCTGAGCGTTTGAGGGGAGGGTTCGTGCCCGACGGCCCATGAAGGGTTGTCGCGGCAGCGCGGCGGCGTCTTTTGGCGTGTTCTCGTGCTTGGTACTGGTGTTTGGAGAGCGACGCGGCCTGCGGCATGATGGGTGGATCCTCAAAGACAGGCAGCGGGGGAATGTCTACACGATCATCCTCGGAGGGTTGAGGATGGTCAGGTGCAGGTGGCAGAACGGCATCTGGCTGGGGCATCGTGAGCAGCGGGTCGTCTTCATCCGCGGGCTCATGTGGCGCGGGAGCGGTGTGACTTTCCGCCATGGCGGCGTCGATACGCCCGGCCAGATCAAAGTCTGGCGGAGCATAAATAGGGAGACCAAGGTGCGTCACCCATGGTGAAAACGACCCGCCGCTGCGTGTCTTCAAGTATGATGAGTGAACTTTGTATATGCGCTGCTAGAGGTCGGCGATAAGACTGACCTTGCGAAGAGAACTTTTGGCGATTGCAGAACGAACGGAGGGCGCAAGGACGCCCGCGACGTTGGCTTAGAATGTGCGGAGGGTCAGATTCTGAGCGCAACCAAACGTCTCCATGAAGGCTGCCTCGGAAAAGGACGGGAAGCGAAGGGGCTTACACACACTCACTTCTCTTCGCAGCCTCCACAGACGACAGAAGACATGAACTCACCACGTTTGCCTCTTGGCATGGTGGCCAAGAAGGGTGCCGCAAGGGTGAATGGTAGCGGTCAGCGTGGACGTGGGCTCGGGGGTTCAAGCAGTTGACTTAAGGTGTGTGGATGCGCGCCCAGGGGTTCTAGCGGTTGAGTCTAGGCGGATTTGGCAGCACATGGGCGAGGAATGTGTCATAATGGATGGAGGGGACCGTCGCGAGGAGAAAAGGTTTGCCGCCAGCTAGAGCGGGGGTTTCGATCCACATCTGAGCGCCGTGATCCGGCTAACTTAACGGGTAATGCAGAAGAACGGAAGGTGTCAGACAGAAATGCCCGTCTATGACATAGCCTGAGGTGGATAATCTCACCAGATTTCGGATGAGGAGGGATCCGTGTAGGGGGAAACGGTCGCTGACACGGATTGGTGTGAAGTGGGGGCCTGTCAGTCTTGAACGGAGAGCGACCCTGCCCGGGATCATCGAGGTCGTCTAGACTGCCTGTTCGATACGGCGTGGAGCGGCCCACTGTTAGAAGTGCTGGAAAAAGCGTGAGTTCGATTAAGAGGAAGATGGGCACATACAGTTGTTCCGGACGGGGGCATCCACTTGATGCCAGCTTCCTGGTTCTAATGCACTGGCAGATAATGATGTTTGTTCGACCCTCGCAAGTGGCGGTCCGCCGGGCAGAGCAAGTCCCCCATGACGTCACGGTACGAGCCTATGGAAGCCTATGGCGGGCGTCCGAACTGCTTTCGAAGGCAGGGCGCACAGCCCAGGGCTCAGGCACAGAACAGAGTATTCTCCCCAACAGCTTCTGTGCCGCTGCCCTGCGCACAAGTTCGCACAGCGTATCGCAATACGATAGCGCATTCGTCGCAATTCGCGAACTCAGACGCCGGAGTGTCCAAGCATAATCCTGGACGCGCGCGGAAGCTTGCACCGTCATGACTGGACGTTGCATGCGCCTCGGACAGCTTGTGAACATCGAGCAACTTGACTCTGGATGGTGGCATAGTACGCCGGCGTCGGCCGCATCATTTTGGATTGCCGACGATGCTCTGATGGGGGACCAAACAGTATGTTTCGCGGTGCTGAACGTCGTCGGCATTGTGGTTAAGGTGCGTTGTTGGAGAGCTTCTGACTCAGATGTCATTTCACAGGCTGGCTTGCTGCCCATGGCTGAGCCTCGCTGGATGCCTGGTTGTCCCAATTCAGAGTGCGATCACCTCGAATCCCTAGGCCCTAGCACTCCAAATCCATGTGCTTCTACGGCAAGTATGAAGGCACTCGATCTGCTCTCCGGGTCGATCCCTGGGGGCCCGACCGCTTCGCCCTTGCTCAGCCTTGCTCCCATATGATTGTGAAGAACGTATCATTGCCGGGTATATTTTTATGAACATCTGGCTATTCTATGGCCCTGTTGGCGTAACGGCAAAACGACGTTATTGCGGGTAGCGCGCGGCTTGGTTCGAGTCCTCCTGACGACAACTTTTAGCCAATGAGCGCTTGATTTCTGGCAGCTCCAACAGATGCATCCGAATATAACACCGATGTATCCGTATGCTTTACAGATACATCCGTTGTCGACACCGATACATCCGGTGAACTGACTCTGCTCTGTACGAGGCGATGAAGGTGCAGTTCATATCCGACACCTGGTTGGGCTCACTACTGATGTACGCTGGGCACATTAGATTATGCTATTCACATTTGCCGGGTCTTCCCATTCCAAATACACAACATACCTTCTCGAGTTTATCATCGCAACAGAGTACGAGTCTAGCGTGGAACTTCGGGAGAGCATCTTACGCTCTCTACTCGTCAACCTCTCGGGAACTCCCGGCCATTTCTCTCCCGTTGATCTCATCCAGGAGTACCTCAATCGCCTGCTCCAGGCTATCGCTGAACGCAAAGGGGCTGAGTACAATGGCCGCTTCCTCCGCAATATCGTTTCACGCAATCTGCATCATCTTGCAAGGCTTTCCGATGACATGAAGGACGGTGTCGGTCTAGCCGAGCGACCAGGGCGGCATACAAAAGTCAAGCACGTAGCCGAGCTTCGCATCCTACTGAAGGCCTATCAGGACGAGCAACTGCACTACCGACGACCAGGTCGTTCGTTCGTCGAGGGGGCGCTTAACACAGCGCCAAGCGACTTCCGTCAAGGTGTTGCCAACCTCCGGAACGGCAAGCTCCATAAATTCCAAACCGATTCTTCGTACATGCGTGGAACATCTACCATACCCAGTTCTCCACCTTTCGCCACACCAGCTGCTGACTCAGGTGCACCAAGCAACTTGGAATCATCTATGCTCGGAGACACTGATCCAGATCTGGACATGGTCTCGGACGTTTCCACAGGTGAAGGACTGGTGGCATTTGAGATGGATGGTGCTCGCTTAAACATCCGGCGTGTTGATATTGAAGATGATGCACGTCGCATCATGGAATCTTTTGCCCAGGGTGAGGAAAGTGTAGAGGCCATATTTGGTATGGCGGATGACTCGGATACCACGACACACGATCTGGAAGCTGATTTTGAAGATGAAGGAGTGGAAGCATAGATTGTAATTGAGTACTACATGTCTAGTATGTGACTAGGAATTGTTTCGCAATGGTATTGTAATTGTGAGACGACTCGTTGGCTCAGATTCAAACATGTCTATGTCGGTATCTGCCTGCACTCCACTGCCACCATGGCGAGATTGGAAGCGCACTGACTGGCCTCCAGGAATCACAATTTTTGGACGGACCTCCAGACTTCTATCTTGTGCAAGTGAGGAGCCTCTGTCTAACCCCTCAGCCTGTGAACTAGAGTGCTCCGAATCCGACCCCACGAAATCCGAACACTCCGACCCCGACTCCGAGCCATCTGAGCTACGTGACTCCGAGTCCGAGTCTGAGTCCTGAGCTGCAGCGAGAATTGCGACAGCATCAGCCGCTTCCTTGTCTGCCTTCTTCTGGGCCCTTGTCGCCCGTGACTTCTCCGCAGCTTCAGCCTTTGCCTTTGCCCGCATCTCCTCGAAGTCTTGTCTTACGATCTCGACAATCCGAAGCAACGAGGGCCAGGAGTCACGGAGGTGGATATAGTTCAAGGTGACGTGTTTCAGTGTCACAATATCAATGATGTCGTAGAAGTTATCGAGGACAGCCTTGATGACATTATCGGGGAGGAACTCCTCGGCGGGAAGCAGGTCGGCGAGACAGGGATCGGAGCGTTCTCGTAACAGTCGGCGGAACTTGTAAAAGCGGACCTGAGCATGCGAACGCATCTTCTTTGTGATTTTCTGGTCTGCCGGGACCTTTTTAGGAGCTGGAGGTAGCGCAGTAGGGGTGCCGATGTGAGCTGGAGCAGAAAGGGGTGTGTCGGATTCAGGAATGCAGCCACTGCAGTTGCACGTGGCTGGCTTGGGAATCGGTGGGCGAGTTGAGCAAGATTTGCAAGTACATGGGGTATCCTGCTCGGGATTGGCATAAAGCGTGTCGATCTCCTTCACCTTGCAAGGTGCAACCACCAAGCGAGCAGTGCTGATGTCGACAGCATGGGCAACAGTCCCCGCAGCCCCGCCCACCACAAACTCCTCGGAAGCGATCTCCACGGCTCGTAAGAGAGCACGTTCACAGACTTGCACGGCATTGCGAGGGAGGTAGATAATGAACCGGGAACCCTCGCCTTTTCCATCACGAATCCGTCCAGCCTTCTGCAAGATTGCATCACTGTCGACAGGAAGGCCAAAGTCGTAGAGGACAACATCTTGAGTGCCACTGATGTCCACCCCCACAGATAGAGTGTCGGTGGCTATAACAGCCCAAGAAGTAGCTCCGGAGCGAACTGTGGTCAAGGTTTCTTCATTGTAAGAGTCCCAGTTCAGAGCCGTGTACATGCGGATCCGATCGTCAAGAGTCCCATAGTCTGTGCAGTCCGACAACTCCGCACGCGCCATCAGATACTTCGCAACACGGAACGATATTGCAATAGTGCGACAAAAAACGATGACCCGACGCTTCTCTGATAGAAGCCAGTCCAACTCCGGGAACATGATCGCCTGTGCCGACGATTGGACAGTGCGGAAGAGGAAGCGGATGTCGTATCGCATGTTCGAGCGACGGATCAAATGGAAGTGGCCAGGGCGTAATCCCAGGAATGTGCAGACACTACGGGAGTGCGCACCGACACGGAGGGTTGCTGTCAACACAAGGAGAGTTGGGGGAAAGTCGAAGCGGACACGAGCTGGCCCGATTGCCTTGAAGTCTTCACGAAACGAGTTCCCCCATGTTACGAGAAGATGGGCTTCATCAACTCCCAGTGCGACCACGCGATGCTGAAAGGGCTTGTTGTCGAGAAGACGCTCGAATCCCTTTGTGGACAGCTGTTCTGGGGCGAGCAACAGGACATGTTGGTCGGGGGCACGGTCCCAGATGTCCGCTCCATTCATCCGCCTCTCCTTGTCTGAGGTGTCCTTGTTGATTACCAAAGTGCGAAGGCCAGCATGAATGAACTTGGGCTCCTTGATGTGCACTTTAGATGTTAAATCCCTGAAATAGATGAACAGCAACAGACGCACCATGTCAACCTCGAGTGACTTCGTCGGACACACTACTACCATGGCTCCATCTTTCCGAAAGCGCGGTGGTGGTATATTTGGGGTGCAGAGCGAGGGGTCGTCCATAATAGCATGCATGACGAGGAGGTACATGGTGAGGAACCCGGTCTTGCCAGAACCAGTCGGTGTCACCGCGAGAACGTCGATGCCGTCCAAGGCCTTGCAAACTCCCTCAAGTTGGTAGTCATGAGGGTCGTATTGGAGCTTGGCGGAGATAAGTTGCCGGCAGAGTGCAAGTCCCTCAGGAGTGGAGAATAAATAGATAGCAGGTGTCGCGGTCGAATTAAGAGTGAGTACCATTATGGCTGCATAATGTACAGGGAAGGGTAGGTGGAGGAGGAGCGGCTACAGAAGCGCACAGACGCGTCGACGCGTCGCCCGGCGTGTATAGATCCTGACGCGTGGTCGGAGATCAATGTATGCTGACAAACTCAGATATGGGACCCTACGGTTCGAGGGGGTCAAATGAAAGCAGACTAATCCAGAGTGAATAAGCGGCGGAAAAAGTGATCGAAGGCTCGACATCTTACCCTACCCAGCGCACTCATATGACCGCCTAGAGCCAGGCGACCTTGTGCAGCACCTCGTGCTCCGTGGCGCATGAGTTCGTCGACAGTCTCACGGAGTTGACATTCTGACAGCGCGCATACGAGGTGATGAGAACGATTGCAAGCCCTACTTCGCCGATTTACTGCGTTTTTTTACGCAGGATGGTGTAGATTCACACTATTTTCCCATATAGTAACCTGACCGCGATGTCTGCGGTGGTCGAGTGCATGGGGAAGGTCAGCATCTCCCTGATGTACGACATGCGCTGGTAAGTTACTCTCCCTCGCGCTGTATCATGGCAGTGAGCTAACTTCGCGCGAGCCTCACAGGACGTATCGGGACACCAACATCGTTGCAGAAGAGGTGAACAACATCAAAAACAGCCCCGCGCTGATGTTGCACAAGCAAAAGGGGGCGAGCCCATCCTTCCTTCCTCTCTTACAGTCCGTCAAGATCGCAGGCGATCGCACACGCACCTTGCTCGCCATCCCGCTGGTCCTCATTTCTCAGTCGGTATGGGAGATGAATATTTGGTTCAAGACTAGAGAACGAGGTCTTGTCCGAGGCCTGTGCGCGAAATCCTCTTGTGGAAACTATCAGCGTCACAATTAGCCGTTGGAGGATCAACTTGTCCATCTTGCACCGCAATCCCTACCTGCGCTCCGTCTCTATCCTTGCACATATTTCCATCACCTCGAGCCTCCGATCACGCAACTCGCTAAGCTCCTTTATCTCTCCGTCGGGCTCGATGAAGGAGGCGCTCTCCCTTCGCGGCTTTATTTTCCATCCTTGCGCCGCCTTGTCGTGCGGAGTGGCTGTGAGACCACCCACGACCTCCTGGCACGGATCAAAGCTCTCCGCAACCGTTCTCTTACCTTGCACGCCTCGCACGCTGATCCAACCCCGCTCATCCCCGTTGCCCGTGCATGCCTGCAAATCGCTGCGTCGACGTTCCCCTTTATTGGAACCCTGTCCGTGCACTTCACGCCCCCGGCCCGCAGGCCAATCTAGGTACTCCCCACTGCGCTCAACACCGAGGGCGCGCTCATGGCCGCCATCGAGCCCCTGCTTGCGGCACATCCCTCTCGACTTCCGCTTCTTCATCATCCGGCTCACCTCGGGCGACATGCGCAGGATGGCCGAAGCGTGGCCAGGCGCTGAGGAGCTCGCTATAGATGCCGCAAGCACTGACGGCGGGCGCGCGAGCTTCGAGTCCGTTGTGCACTTCGCGCGGAGATGTCCATACCTGCGCGCGCTGCGCCTCCCCGCTATGGACCTCGCAGCTGTGGCGTTTGACGGGCTCGAGTACCCCGAGGAGCCGCATGCGCTACGGCATTTGGACGTGGCGGAGGTCGTGTCGCCGCGCGAAGTCGATCTGTCGGGCGAGATGAGGGCGTTCATCCAGAGGGTGTTCCCGAAGGCGGCGGCGGCGTTCGCGCAGCACCCTATTGTCGCGACGGACTAGGAGTCAGGGGACCGGTCGCGGCTGGTGTGAGGGCTGGGATGGTCTGAGGCTGTCGCTTCGAATGGGGAGAAGTGTGCTCGCGGGCTGCAATGTGTATTCTGTCTCCATATCATGTATACTGCGTGTCTGCTTGCTTGGCTAGTCACTGCCGTGCGGTCGACGTGCGAGTTCCGCTGGAGGTTACCGAAGTCAAAGTTCGCCGTGTAGCAGACTCACTTTTGTTTTCAATGTTAACGACCTCTGCCCAGAGGTAATCACAGTACAAAAATTGAATCTCGTCTTTCGACGCCCGCTGGTCGCGAGACGCCCATAGACGCCCATGAGGGCATCAGCGTTGGCAAGCGGCGCGCGAGTTTGAAGTTAAACATGAACGTTTGAAACTCCAACCACTACCTACGTCTTCCCGCTGACCCGATCTCACCGATGGAGGCCACGCGAACCATCCCCCCGTTGTGCGACGCACAGGACATCTTATTCCACATCACTCAACACTTGGATCCCGACAGATCGTCTGATGACGAGGAAGAGGTAGCTCGTGTCCGCCGGACTCTGCTCTCTGCCGCGCTCGCTTTCAGAAACTTCGCCCGACCTGCCCTCAACGCACTGTGGAGATCTTTATCTAGTGACATGCCCCTGATATATCTTCTATGCTCCCTTGGAATCGCTCGGCAGGAGTCGTTCGAGTCACTCTTGGACGAAAACCGACCGAGGCCTCCCAGCCTGAATTTCAGCGAACTCTTGCTCGACAACCCCCTAGTAAGTTTGTCAACTACTGCTTACGCCATTTTTCCGTACATGAACTTATATATCTCACCGGGCTTGTCTACTCTACAGGATCCACGGGCAGACCCTAACTGGGCCCGATTTCGGGAGTACGCAGCGTGCGTGCGCCACATCCGCCTCAAGTACAACTACGACCCGATCGCGGCGAGGCTATCTATCTGGACCGAGGTTTCAGAAATCATGCCTGAAGAGTATATTCTTCCTCTCCTCCAGTCTGTCCGCTTCACAGGCAGTACTAGTGATTTTTCACCTTCCCTCGGCAAATTCCCGCCCGTATTTCGCTTGCAAGCTCCGGAAAGCTTTCGTTTTCCGTTTGCCAATATCATCACTAGCATCCGGAGTCGGCCGTTTGCTCCGCTATTCCTCATATCCCCGTCCGTACGAGAGTTTCACCTCTTGTTTTTAGGATGCGTGGATGACGGCCGTGAGGCCGAACAGGCCCTCTCGGATGCTTGCGTCCGTGCTCCTAATCTGGAAACCATCACTTTTTCCATCTTTCCTTGGGGACAAAACCAAAACCTTTCAATCCTGCACCGCAACCCTCACTTGCGATCTATCTCAATTAACACAACCGTTGAGATCCAGAACCTTGAGCCGCTCACTCACCTCTTGGAACTCGAAGATCTCTCTGTCACACCGGGCAGAGAGAGTCGACACACTCAAAATCTAATCTTTCCATCGTTGAAACGCCTTTCCGTCAGGGGCCGTTTGGACTCGGCCCGTGATCTGCTGGAACTGGTCGAGGCCCGTCGACTCAAGTCTCTGATGTTGTCTGCTGCGCAAGCAGGTCATTCGCAGCAGCTGCTTCAACTGTCCCATCTGTGTCTGAAAGCTATTACGGAAAGGTTTTACCGGTTAGAAACACTCTCCATCCGCTGCACTAAAATTCGCAGCCTTTTCAAAGCACGACTCAGCGACCAAGAACCACACACAATGTCCTTCATGACTGTCGTCGAGCCCCTCCTGTCCCTCCATCTCCTCCGCCATATCGTCCTCGGCTTCGATTCATTCATCCTCCAGCTCTCATCCGACGACGTCCTCTCCCTCTCGGAGTCCTGGCCGGCCGTCGAAGAGCTACACATAGATGTTGCTACCCCCAAGAGCGGCCGTGCGGGGTTCGAGTCTCTCCTCCACTTTGCTCGCCGCTGCCCTCGTCTGCGGGTGCTGCACCTCCCCGTCATGGACATCACCCCTGGCACGTTCGAGGAGCTGGAGTACCCCACGGAGCCCCATCCGTTGCGGGATCTGGGCATCAAGGAGGTCGTGTTCCCGCTGGGGATGGACTTCTCGCGCGAGAAGACAGCGTTCATCCGGAGGGTGTTCCCGAACGTTGCTCTTGCCGCGCCTGCGACGTTTCCGACTATGTCTTGACGGGCCAGTAATTTGGAGGTCGTTTGCAGTTGCTCTCATCCGATCTTGTGCACTTCGCATCCGAAGGCGTCCATCTGAGTCCTCGTATGTATCCCATCTGTTGCTCGACTTCTTGCAGAAGGCTCTGTTCCGTTCGCCCTTCACTGTCCGAGTCATCTTAGAGTTCCGGAGAAGTGTACAAAGCTGCCAGGACTGTACCTGTCCGTGTGTCCTCGTGTGCACCAGTGCCCGGAGCCGAGCCCCGATCATGTCCTCTCAAATACAGAGCACATAGACTTTGTGAGTCAATTCCTCGGTGCTCTGCGCCACCATGGCTAACTCTCAGTTGCGCCT
>VJXU01004579.1:0-28524 GCA_008694245.1 Ganoderma sp. BRIUMSc | reverse complement strand
TGGGAAGAGCAGCGAGAGAGCGGTGGGAGACGGGCTGCCGGGAATGGAGGGAGAGGCGAGGACGAGCGACGTGGCGAAGCATCAAGCGAAGAGGGGAAATCACTGAGCAGAGCACAAGAGTCGGGGGGGCCGGGAGGGAGGTGCGAGTCGGAGCTCGACGGGCGAGGGCCGTAAAAGAGGCAGATGCAAGCAGCCGACGTCATTTGGCGCCCAGCGTCACAGTAACGATCACGTGGGCGTTCCCAGTCGCGCAAAATCCAGAATCCCCCAGAAATTAGGCGATGAAGCGGACACGTGTAGCAGTGGGGCGCAGCAGCGGCACGCGCCCGGGTCCGATTCGACGGTACGACTTGTCATTTTCTGCTAAGCTCTCATCCAGCGCGGACAATAGCAGTCAAAGCCAATAGCCGAAACTCAACATCCGCTGCACGTATACGCCTCACCCGAAATTCCCCGAGGACTAAATCACCAATGTTGAATTCGCTCCAAGCGCAAGGTGTGGCCGGCAATCCACGCGTTCCATCCCAAAACACAGGTCCCACTAACCCGGGTGTCGTGAATGGGGTCGAGAGATTAAGCTGAAGCGGTTGATGATCTGGTCCCATGTTAAGAGCTGAAATACAAGCATCGCTCGTGGCACGTACCACGGTTTTGAGTGACAAGGTTTATGAGAACGACCATTCCGCGATAGTCATCGACTCGCAAAAAGTCCAGCCGTACTCCGATTGCTTGTTGACTCCCTTTTCTGAGCAGGCCGACATTGGCCACAGTAGCCAGCAGAAAGACGGTCAATGGTCGGTTGCCCCAAAAAAGATAGAAGTCGGAGTGACAAAATTTCCATATTAAAGGGTTGGGAAGGGCTGCGAGGGGTGTGGCGCGTGAACGCGGCCAGACTGACTTGACGTATGACCGATGTGCTCTAGAGAGATTGTTAGATAGGCAGGCCAAGGGCAGCAGCAGAGCGGCGGAGAGAAGGCGGGAAAAGGGGATGCAAGGGAGCGTACGAACTCGAGGAGGGCCTCATCAAAAAACTCGCTGTTTTCGAGAAGACGTGCTGCAAACAGCAAAAGGTTACAAGGCAGGATGACAGGATTTGGAGGCATTGGTGACGACGTTTCCCTCAAAGTCTTTGCTTATAAGATAGACACTACGGCAACATTCGATTCCTGGGCGTATACAAAGGGGGATAGTAAAGATGTCGGCCGTTCCCATCTCCGCGCGGGATGAGATCACTACCCGCGGCACATCGGAACCTGTTTTTTAGATGACGTCTTCCGCACCCAAGCTCTGTTAACCACTGGATCGAGCAAAGGGCCGATTGACTCACCCTGAAGGTGACCGCTTGAAGCGGCTTCAATAAAAGCGATGATTTCATCCCGGACGCGGGTTTCAACCCATTCTTCCCAATGATCGACGAGTGCGTCGCGCACGTTGCGAAGCGCTTCACGTTCAGAGGGGTTCAAGCTCACGTTCACGTTTCCGATGTGTTCGAGACCAAAGGCGTCTAAGCTGATTTTGAACGAGAGGGTGAGCTGCGTAAACGGGCAAGATGTTTCAGTCACTGGAGGAAGACAGACGAGGGGAGAGGTAAAACTGCTCACGAAGTCGTCGTTGTTGGGCATGGTTAACCTAGGTGGGATGATGTTTGAAAGGGACATTTTATACGGAGGGGAACGGGGATAGACTGGGACAATGAGGGGCCACGTTCGGAGATAGGGAATCCCTATTGCCCCTCAGGTGATGAGCCGGCGGGATTTAGGCGAGCGAGGCCAAACACCCGGCCACACTTTGTACCCATCGGGACTACAGCCGAGTCCGCACGTATATCCACCCCTCCACCAGTATACGTTTTGGGAAACCAGCACGTCGTTCGAATCGTCTCTGCGTACCCTCTCGGATATAGAGCGAAACGGTAGGACAAGGGAATGGTGGTCACCGAAGAAACGTATGGTGCAGGGACAGGTAGACGAGGCTGTGTCTCCACACATCTCTGTCGTCGCGAAGGCCTCGGCACGGGTCGCTATACTGAAGCCACGTTTCTCGTATTTGTCGATCAAGGAGCTCGTTATAGGGGACGGAACAGCGAGGTCGATCAACTGATAGGGAGCAAGAAGCGCATGACCCGCGCTCGTCAATAGAGGATGGGCGATGCATATGGAGTTCGCGCTTGCGAAATTTTGAACGGCGGTCATCCAAAACCAGGCGATGGGCTCCAATGCGGATTCGCTGGAGCTTTGAATTATGTCCACTTTGCGCGGACCGTTGCGCAGTCGTACTACCTGCGCGATGGGCGAATGATCGATGTAGCGTGGACCGAAGCGCTTGGAGGGCGAATGCTGTGATGATGAGGGAGGGTCGACCGTATACCCTTCGTCCCGTCGAAAAAGGTCGACCATGGCTTGGAACGACGCAGTCGAGCAATAGACGTCGAGGTTGTTCGGCTTCCAGGTCGCGCGGAGGATGGTAGCCAGAAGGGCAGAGCCTGAAAGAACGGAACCAACACTCTGCATAACTCGGAACAGCCTGGGGACGTCGGAGACGTAGCGGGATGCCAATATCCTGACACGACGATGCCAGTATGCAGCTGTGGTGTGTTCCATTAAGACGGATAGTGAGGAGAGCGCGGCGATGTCGCAAGGTTGAAGCAGATCAAAGATTGTATGCAGTAGAGGTTCGAATAGGCTCTCCAGCGTGACCGTCCGGTGGTTGGCCATGGCAGCGGGTGGTGAGCGGCTCGTCAGGAGGGACTTATATACATAGAGGCTGTATATGGAAGTGCGGAGACAGATGGCGGCCTGTCGGATGGATCGCGGAAGGAGCAGATATATTTGAAGCGCGACCGGGTGTTACATAAAGGGACGTGGGGCCTTTTGTATCAGAGTAAGACGGTTGATGACGAAATGAGCCGTCCACAGGGGACCGAGCATGGTGTGCTTGAAGGAACACTCGAGCAGGACAATGTCACCACGTTTCAACGTGCTCCATTGCACGCGGGACATCTCTGATGGCATAAGGGCCCGAGTTCCGTCCAATAGATGTGGGAAGATCTGCAAAAGCATTAGTGAGTCGAGCAAGACTCATAATGGAAGCGCACTGAGGACGGAAATACGTACCGGCCGTATAGCATACAGTTTACGCGTCGCCCTGATCGTTGAGCAGTCCGAGGCTGCAAGTCGAACGTCAACCGTAGCACGAACTCTACTGTAGATAATACGTACGGCGAAACGGATTTTGTCGCATCATCAGTTTCTCAACACCGATTCTGTCGGAGTCTCGAAACAATTTGATGCGAGTGGAAAAAACAGGCACTTGATCGGCTCCGTGTTCCACCTCGTACTCCTCGAAGACTCCCACCACAGTCAACGATAGTGGAAGTCCGTCGTGGCAAAGAACGGTATCGAAGTCCTCTACGCCCCATGTCGAGTCGTGCCTAACACAGTCGATGGACGTTGCGCCGCGGACGGTGTCACCGACCAGGGCATGCAGTTGCACGCGACTGAAAACACCGGATGAGTTGGGCCGCGAAGGGCGACAAAAGGCAAGGAGATACATACTTGAGAGATGGTCCGTCGAGCCACGAGGGCACTTCAAGGTGCGCAAGCGAGACGCTTGTATCCACGCGAATCCGTGAGTGGGAAGTCATAGTGAGGAACTAGGTGTGAAGGAGGGAAGGGGTTGAGTATATATATGATGCTCGATGTCCACCATCCGGTATGCCGACGTCACACTGCTTCCTGCCCCCCAATCAAAAAGTATATTGCGCAGTGCGGATAAAAACCAGAATGACGACATATGACATTACGTCCGCCGCGATGCCGCAACAGAGAATCAAGATCGAAACCGACTGTTAGGGGGAACCAATCCCGAGCCGGCTAGTCGTGGAGGAGAGTGAGCGCGGCGACACGGAAGGTGGTCGTCCAAGTGTCGGGGCCCGTGAAACTCCTGATGTACTTGCACTCTACCATGACAAGGTTTCCTTGACCGAATTGCATGAGATTACGCGATGGGGGCGGCGAGTGAAAGCAACGGCGGCCGTTGAATCCACCGATGTCCTGCACGAACGTCAATTAAAGTCTCAGGATCAGAAACAGGTTGACTTACCGTTCTGGAGCAGCCTCTTTCGGCAAGGAAATAAGGAGTCGAAGGAACTGCGGAGATGTCAATATCGCTCATCAAGGTGGACAAGGACGGGCGGGCCTACCGACGGGGGGGGACGACCACGACAGCAGTCTACGCCAAGCGGCGATGTAACACTCGTTCAGAAGCTGAAGAGCGAGCTGGAGGCATCCATCACGAATCTCATAGGCGACGATTAAACCTGGTACGAGAATGGTCACAAACGCGCCAGTCCCCCATAGAAACGTCCCGCACGCAGACGGTCCCCAATGTGGTTTGGTGAGGGCGGTCATGAGAACAGCTCGTCCCCGGGGGTGTTTTGAGCACGCAAGGCGGCGTAAATGTCTGTGGATAGTATGAGGAGGACCCAAGCACCAGAGAAAAATGAGGGCGTACGAGGGATCACGAATGCATAAAGAGCAGGTTATATCGATGCTTGGCGATGTAGCCCACATTATGTGGGCAGCGGCGGAATAGGCATCCAATCTATCTTCAGTCATCGCCTCATCTCGCCCGGTTTCGAGATGAAGTTCAGCGAACGCTCTGGCGAGAATGGAGCTATCGGACCAAGCGTCGCTTATCCGCATAGATGCCAACGCAGCGGCGAGATCAGAAGGCGGGGAAGACGGCATTGGGGAGATGAAGGCGAAGAGGTACGGAAAAACGCGGGTTTATATACCAGGCAGAGGGATACAGGGGCCAAGAGGATAGGGTGTGACGGAAAGTTACAAATCAACTATGCGCGCGCTGCTACGCGGAGATTTCACCAACACGAATATGGCCTCTAGAACAAAGCCGACAGTCCAAGTATGGTCGGTTATATGTCGACGAACGAGGGAGGTCTCCAACAGCAGGATATCGCCGGACGTGAGACACCCGAGATTGACGTGCTCCATTTCGGGCTTAGGTCTCAACCCCGCCGTACCATCGAATATAGCACAGAAACTCTGGACGGTGACTGAGTGGCGGGCACTCTATACATGAGAGATGTAACATACCGAACGGTCGTCCAACAAATTGGGGGTCGCTACGAAGCGCTCTGTGATGTTCACTGTACATATGGTCAGAACGAGGCCCACGCGGTATAACGAAGCACTCACCGGGACGTGGCCGCGCCCGTCTGATGAGTTTCGAAAGCGCGTCACTATCCCCGTTCCGTATGAAGTCGATCGTGACTTGAAATACAGGCTTGCGTCGAGGGACCAGGTGGAAGTCAAGTTCGTGGAGAGATCCGAGGGCGTAGATGGTCAGGGGAGTATTATTGAAAGAGAGGTAGCGTTGGAAGAAGGGACTGGACCCCCACGATGCGGAAGGCGGAACGGAGGCCACAGAAAAAGCGGCGGCGGAGGGGTGTTTGTAGGTCGCAAGTTGAAGAAGACGGCTGTGAAACGCTGAGCCTATATGCTATAAAGGGGGAGAGAGAGAGACGTGCCGTTGATGCGTTTTGGGGACCCACTGAGGCACTACGATGGAATCGGGGGCGTACGCCTCGTCGTGTAGGCTAGATTCTCCAAGCGGGGGGTCGAGCATCTCGATTTCGGGCGTCGGAGAGACGTCTTCCTGATTTGCAGACATGTTGCGTTCGCGGCGGAGACGAGGGACAGAGTTGAACGAAGATGGGGCGATCTAAATACAGGAAGTCGATGGAGGGGTCGATATCCTAGTACTCCGAACTTAGCACAGTCTCGTCGTCGAGATGGCGATGCGGCTCCAGACAAGGACCTCCACAAGGGCGGGAATCGAGACGGAAGCATACAGCCAGTGTCAGCTTTCCTCCTGAAAGTGGATGCCAAGATCCGAGGAGCGCTCCAACGTCGTGCAAGTACCGAGGTTGAGAGGGGCAGAGGAATTGATCCCGCGCGCACAATTGCGCAGGACCTAGCCCAGGAAACTGCCAAGCGAACAAGCGGACGTCATATCCCATATTGAAGAGGCAAGCCGAAGCGGAAGAGTCGTCATTGAAAGCGGAGGCTGCGAGACCGCGACGTTCGAACATAAGCCTGGGCTAAACGGTGCCAAAATATCTCGCGCCAACATAAGTCATCGTCACGGTTGTCGCCTCGTGTAGTATGGGAAAAAGAGAGGCAGATGTTTCACTCTGTAGGAGGAGGATCCGGCCCCGCTGAGTCTCGTACAAGGCCTCGCTAAGCACCCCTTCGGCTGTAGATTCCAAATGAGACAACAACGCCGCGGAATGACGTTGAACCAATATCTTGTGGATTGAATTTAGATGTTGCCGCGGGACGGAAATCTGCAGAGGGTAGCGTCTGGGTCCTCCACGAAGGAAGAACTGGAGCGCGGTGGCACCGATGACGTACAGGTCGAAAATAGCCATGGTTGTTTTGAACGATTCGGGGCGAGGTAGCGCCGTCGCAAGTATGGTAGAAAAATCGAGGTCCAGCTCCTCAGTGACCGCCAGTAGAGTCGAACGAGACACGCAGCATAGTGTCATGAGTTCAGGAAAGGTTAAGTAGCTGAGGATCTGACGCCTAAGCTCCACAAATGCACTCGTAGAATTGAATTAGGTGGCTTCCTACGAAAAAAAATGACGCGACATACCAAGAGGTGAGAAGCACGGTCAAAGGCATCACGGGTCTCAACAGAAAGGATGAGAGCACGTCCAGCGAGAGTGAAGGGTCAGCCGAGCCCGTCGACGCCGCGATGACAAGCGTTTTATTTATTACAAACATGTACAAACACCCATCCCGTCAGCCATTCGGCGTCTACAGAGAGAGCTCCCGTGTATCCTTCGCCGGCTTTACCGAGGGTATCGGTGTGCCTAAGGGGGCCGACTCGAGCAAGCAGATGGAAATGAGATCGAAAGATGTCTTCCACTCGTCCCACCCAGGCTCTGACTTGGTTTTCCCAGTCTTATACCGGGTCAGCGTACACTCCATGAGGACTATATCGCCAAAACCGATGTCCTCTTGTTTAAGCTTCTTCATGAGTTTCTTTTGGCGGAACTTTGTCGTAGCATCGTAAAAATCTCCGAAGGCCTTCATCTGTACCGTTGGATGGGTTAAATTATCATGAACCCGAGAGGTGACCACCCACCACAGGCCGGTCCGACCCCTTGACCCACTGGGACGAGAATTTCCCGGCATAGATCGGACCGGGTTTAGGATCTGCGACATAAAATGAGCCAAAACGCTTGCTCGTCACGTTGAGTAGAACTCGCCTTGTGGAGGGCTGGAACGACGAAGCAGGTTGATGGCGTTCTCTGTATCCATGTACCGCAAGGGAAAGATACCCATGCTAGACCGCTGAGGTATCTCTCCTTTGAGGTCCACGAACCACTTTGTCGCGACAACGCCTGGTAACCAAATCGTCACGTTATCGCTATTGTAATGAAAGACCTTTTTGTGTGCACTTTCAACACCCCAACAGGCGCTGGCTGGCACTTTTGAGACACCAAAACGGTTGTCCACCTCGTCGGCGTAGTCCAGAAAACCCAGGAGCCTGCTACAGAGCATTGAAACCAGACGTGAGCCGCTCGAACGCATGTGAACCGCGTTGCACTTACTCTTGCATTGCCCGCGTAACCCACGGCTCCGTCTGAAATGCATCGGGCGGTATAGCGGCCGAGGGAGGAACATGGAAGAGAGGATCCTCAGAGATAGTCGATGGCGTGTCGGGGTCGTTTTCCGGTAGGACCTCTGGCCACTCTTCAGATCGAGCTCTATAACGACTCATGAGCGCTTCGAAAGTTAACTACAATCCATGACATCATTTGTCGTACCTGTTTTTATCCGCACTCCGAGCGCTACAATCGGGAGAATTATCGGCAAGTAGAGCGGGTTCGTTGCACTTGAGTCGTTTGGCATCAGAGGGGCGATGTTGAGGGGAGCTATCTGGAGAGCTTGTCCTGCGAATATATGAGTAGGGTCACTGGAAATCGCGGAAAGGAAACACCTGTTGCGCTTGTGCATGTCCGCGGAATGACCTTCATTCAAAGCCCGAGGGGACTCTGGACGTTCCGCGACCGCCTGGTCTGCTTCGCCGTCCTCTGGAGGACCACGATTGGCTTTGCCTCTGCGCGCATTCGAATCAGCGAGCCGTAAACGGAAATATCAGTAAACGTACCGATTGCGAGTGACCATAGCGCGTTGGGCCATTAGAATCCGATGAGGGTATATAAGGAGGAGTTGTTTAGGAGTTCTCATTTATTGGCATGACGCACGTTGGGATACCCGAGAGCGGATGCTGATCTATGCCTGGCATCCAATGCACGTTCAACGGCGCACGGCTAATCGCGGAACGTCGAGTTAGAACTAGCTCTAGAACAGAGTGGATCGAGGCCGCTTCGATTGCAGAGTCGAGGTATATAAAGACGACCAGGCGGAACACGACGATAGGCGGGATAACTCGGACCATGGCCTTTTTCAAAAGTGAGTAATGTCAGCTGTACACGGATGGTATCTGAAGTAGCCATTATCGCAGCGGACGAGCGTACGCTCGCTATCGACCAGTGGCCTAATAGGATTGGTTACGTCATCCAAGAAGGCGAGAAGGCGGTGGCAGATTTGACGCCCTCCGAATTAGTACCATGCGACATCAGGTCTCTCCCCAGCTGGCTTTGCGTGGAAAGGCAGACCGAACTCGGCCGCGCGGTTGTCATATTTCGCAGCGATATCAAATCTGGAGAGCAAGATGCCGGCGTTCAGATCGCGGTTCGCCTACAAGGCGTCATATCCGACATGAACCTCGCTCTCGGTGGTAACTGGGACGGGTAAGTTATGTAGTACCCGCTCATGCCTGGTGCTGCGCTGACGACCCTCCAGTACCTTGACAAACATACATAAAGCCCGGCAACATATCACACTTGTCTCAGGCGGGTGCGCTGCCGCCTTTGCACCTCAAGAGAAAGCGTTGATGAACATCCGTCAAGTCGTGCTGACCATGCTCGGGAAGTCGGGATTTGGTGAACACGGGCGTCAAGGCTCTATATTATTACGGAAACGAGTGTTCACCAAGGTGGTAAGGTCATATTCTCCAATCGAGTGTGATTGCCCCCAATATTTACACGTCTAGCCGGACACTTCCCTGGAAGACGTGGAGATCAAACCAACAGTGGTTGACGCGGCCGAGGACCCTTCAGGTCAACTACGTCAGTATGACGCGACCTGGTGCATCGTGGATAGGATAATTTGCGGACGTCAAGACGCCGACGGGACGCTCCGACCTCTGCATGTCTCACTCCTAAATCGAGGCGATTTCGTCGATATTCTAGCCACGCTTACAGTTCCTCTCACTCGCGGGTCCGTCGGCACATCCGGGGATTTAATGGTGGAGCCCAAGCGCATTCTTCGCTTGCGCATGTCGGTTCAGATTGCGGCAAGCAGCATTTCGCACAGTGGGTGTTGCCTGTCTAACTAAACAATAGCCCATACTTCGCGTTCCGTCGGGAGCTGTACCAATCCAACCATCCATCAAAAAACGTACAATTACGGAAGCTACTGCGGAGGATCTCAAATTCCTAGACGACCACGAACCACCCGCCCCCCCTCCGAAAAAGAAAGCTCGAGAGGCAGACGAGAGTAACGATCGTGGGTCCTCTAGGATGGAGGGCATTCAGAGTTAAAAAGCGGCATGTATACTAGACAGTACACCGATTAGGACGTTCGAACCAGCCGCGCATCCACCGTCTCGATGGTCGTCACTCTGAGCCCACCCTCGTCACACCGCCCGCCACATGTTGGTCCGCCGCGCCACCAGATGGTCGTGAAGCGTGACTCAGCAACTCCGAACCGCTCCGTCTTCATACGTTCCGCTATCCGACCGAATCCAGTGGCCAGCGTAAAGGGGTCGCCATACCAACGCGCGGTATGGGGACAGGCCGCCGAACGGTCTCTCCGGCAGACCGCATCCGGGCGAGGCTCGAGCAACCAGTCCAGTTCTGATAGACGAACGTCAAAACCGTAAGAGTTGTAATAGTCGGCGAGGATCGCGACGAGCGCTGGGTCGGCCTGCTTTCCCAACGTGAGCGGGTTGCGTAGACCTCTGGCGTGCTCGGACAGTCGAGGATATGGGAGGAGTATCGAGTCGCCACCGAAGAGTTCCATGCAGGGAGTAGCCCAGTACGTCAACACGGGATATGCAGCCGAATTGGTGCGACTCTCAGTAATGTCGATACGGAGGTCACCGCGTACCAGGCTGATGACCTGCATCAACCCAAATCCTTTGGACGACGAGGGTCCTGAAGCGGGCTTGAGAATGGCGTAGTTTTCGGAGTGTACAAGATGCTGAAGGAGCGTGGCGTAGCCGTGGCGGGCGACGTATACGTCTAAAACGTACGGATGAAAGCGCTTTGTGCAAAGCGCGGCACCGGAAGGCCCCGCTATAAATCCTCGCGTCCGGGACAGCTTGTCGCGAAAGCATTTCGCGTCTAGCAGAAACCGAGAGAGGAAGACGTGGAAACGACGATCCAAGTGACCGGACACGAGCTCGTCCGCAAGATGGCAGGTTGAGCGCAGTCGACATAGAGTTGGCACTGAGAAATAGTCGAGGAGATCCTGAAAGAGAACGACGTCTAAGAAGGTGAATAAAGGGGAGTGCGTCTGCGGATGCATGATGGATCGGATTGCAACAGAGGACTGGACAAGAGGCGTATTTACACATGCAGGGAGGCTGACTGGACGGCTACGACCAAAGTTGAAGTGTTTACACTACGCCCGATCACAACGCCTCCTCGAGGGTCACAAACCGCACCACTTGCGTGCAACATGGCGAACACGAATTGCCAACACACTTATCACTGCACAAAAAAGTGAGGAGTGCGAGGTCACACGCATATACGCGGAGGAGGTACCGCGCCCCTGTAATTCCACAGTGGCTGGGTGGAGAATCTTGCCGCTGGTGAATATCATGAAGGCGGGAATCGAAGGGTAAAACATACCACCCATCGGGGAGGGTTCGCGAAAACCGGGAGGGGCCCATTGCCGAACGGCACAGGAGGCCCGGATGGAACCAAAACGATGAAGTCGGAGGTGCCTGTCCCAGCGGGACCTCGAGCAAGGCGCGCCGCGCGGTAATGCACAAATCCGGGACCGTTGAGCATCGGCCGAGCACGAAAAGAGCCTGAACAGATTTATCGTTCAGCGAGTCATCGGGAACATGCATCGACCCTACATACGATCATAGACGTCCTCTAGACCTGCATCTGCGGACTCGAGGGGCGGAGGTGATCTGAGAGCCTCTAACTCCTGTCGCGGTTAGCAGAAACACCTAGGAAATACAGTATACGCGCACCTGAATCGGAACTCCGAGAGGATGAGATACTTGAGAGGGACGGAATATCCCCAGAGTACTGTTGTGAGGATACTTGTGGAGCTATGTAGTCAGTTTCATAGGGCAGCGCCCAGCGATTAAAGGTGTCTGCCATGATGTAGGAACGGAGTTGTGTAGACAATCAAGCCAGCTCCTGCAACGAATATATAGCATGGGAAACAGGCGCACCACACTTGGAGGTAAGGTCTAGATCATCAACAGATGCGGCTTCTCGGATACAGGAAGCCCTTGTCGTCATTCCGTCGTGGAACCAAACCGTCCCGTGCGGATCTAAATACCGAACAAAAAAATGACCACAGTCAGGCCGATCCCCACTACGATAGATGACGCCTATTAACTTCCAGGAGCGTACAGCCTGATCGATCGGCAGGGCCAGTAGGGTGGAGATCTGCACTGGTTGGCAGAAATCGAGCTCGACAGCGATGATAGGGGGGGGAGTTAGTAACCTAACCTGAGCTACACAAGGCATTGTACAAATCCTGCACCGGACGGCCTGACGTTGAGTAACGAAGGCTAAGACGAGCTGATTAGTGGGAATGACATGAATATCAGGGAAGAGTTCACGCACATCCGGGACAATACACCATACAGAGCTCGTTGTAACAGAAGAGCCGTGCATCTGCGTCTCGCCGCACCCTTCACACCGGAATGTGCATATCCCGAACGCGTTGTGCGGATGCAACACTGCGTCAAGTATCTCGCTGATGACTGCAGCCACAGGGCCGGTGCGGGGGAATTTCTGTGGGTCAAGACCGCTCAGGGTATCCCGGAGAAGATCCCTAACAGCGTCGAGGCTATGACCCGGGTCGCGTGTCCTGAACAAGGTGAACGTCTTTTCCAGCACAGGTCCTGAACGACGCACCGCGGAACGAAAATTGTTCGTCGAATCCACATACAGATTCCACAGGAGAACAAAAACTGCATCATACCCACAGCTGTGGTTTGCGGAATCCCAACTTGTACCTTCCCGATGGGAAACGTCTCCACGCGAACTTGCACAAGTGAGGAGACGCTTTGCCGCTGACACCGATAGCCATTCGTCACTGGGCCTGGAGCGTTTGTGTGGTACGGAGTTGACAGCATGCTCATCTTGCGAGCCTGACTCGGGAGCGGCACCGGGGCTCGTATAGAATGACAAAATGTCATGTTCCCACTGGAGAGCAGGGTCCGCTCGGGGAGGGATATAGCGACTACCTTGAATTCATAAGAACGCGCTCAGGAGCTCCGACCTAGTCTCACCGTGCACAGAGGCATGCAGCGTACCGTTTTCCCGACGCTCTGTGAGATCATCTAGGAGCTCAAGCTCATGGAATTCCGCACGCAGACCATACGATGTACCCTTACGGATTTTAGTCGCGTCGAACCCCTCTAAAATAAGAGTATTAGCTAAGCTAGTACTGCGAGATAGAGCTGTATACATAGCCTGGTGGTTCCGACAATATTTCATGTGTACGACATTGCGCGGCTTGGTCTTCCCCTGCGAACCGAAATCGGTCATCGCAAAATTCCCAAGAACAGAAACTTGAGACCTTTCAACGGAGACTGTCAGGTTTCCGACAGGTAGCGCACATTTTACGCTCCGGGACACACGACCCAGAGGCACCACGTTTGTTGGCAAGCCAGCAACCTGAACGTCGGTAGGTGGGTTTAAGAGCTTGACGAACAAGGTATCAAGAATTTGTCGCCCTCCTGCACCAATGTGGGCATCCCAGCCCTCGACGACTCCCTCTGCCCCGTTCGTGATACAGAGTTCAGTTGCCTCGTTATGCTTAACGATGATTGGCATACCTTCGCATAGACGCAGAACGCCAGAATGATGCTCCGTCTGGCAGGGATCCAACGACCATAGTGTACGTTGAAGACTGGGTGAAATCGCATTCGAAGTTCGAACAGGGTCAGTTATCTTGTCGTACAGCCGCTGAGCCTGTCTAGCAGATGCAGACTTCTCACCGCTTGACCAGGTATCCACGGAGAAAAATTCGTGAAGGTCTTTATTACGCCGTCGGGCAAAAAGGTCTGTATATGCATAATTTATGGCATCCCGGTGCGAATTCCTAGCTGTGATAATGGAAACCTCCTGAAAGTCAGTCAAGTTCAAACTAGAGGTAGGACTGGACGCCACCATGCGAGAAGCGAGGAGCGCGATATCCCCAGCGGTACAGGAAGCGTACCGCATGTTGGCAAGACAGCGTCTGAATGCCAAGTCCTCCGAATTTTGTCCCTTCTGACGCATGTTCTCTCGAAGGATGACGACTGTAGTAAATGTGTGCCAAATAGACAGTCCGAATGCCGCATTTTGATTCTGCTGATTGTCTGCGAACCTGTTGGTGCGCTTGTCCGGCCGTTTGGGACGAGTATACAAGGCACCGCCTCTGCTCACGGGCGGCAACTGAGCAAAATCACCCGATAGGATGATGCTCTTTCCTCCGAAGGCCTGGAGCGGGTTTGCAAAGGCTTGACATAACGCCTTGGATATGCGATTGAGGTCTACACAACTGATCATCGACACCTCGTCAATGAAAATGAGATCCACGCACGCTAAACGGTCCCGAATTTTCTCAGCGGCGGACGCCGTAAGGTCGCCGTTCTTCTTAAAGCCAAAACCCAACACAGAATGATAAGTAGACCCTCCGACCAGCGCAGCTGAGCCTCCAGTCGGCCCGAGAACTATGAACCGATGAGCCTCTCCGCGATAAAGCAAGAACGACATGATGGCCAGAAGGACACGCGATTTTCCGGTGCCTCCCATACCTCCGAGGTACATCCGAAGAGGATTCTTCTCACGATAATGTAAGTGCCGCGCAGCGATGCAAAAAGCCCTTCGCTGCTCGTCGTTCAACGAATACGTCTCTATGGTGCTATGCAACAGAAGTAGATTTGGGTCTTGGAGCCCCCTCGAGACGTCGACATTGTAACAACTCAAACGCAGCAGATCATCTTTACCGATAACCGACACCATGTTGACGTGGCTCCGAGCTCTACTGGCCAGAAGACACGAACGGTGAGCCTCTGCAGACGACGAGGGCTCGCCGCGTTGATTTAACACAGCCTGCTTTAAATCCTGCAGTATCGCGCGCCAAGTTGCCGCGTCTTTGAGAGGAAAATTGCCTCGTCGGCTTTGGCGACCTGAGGACATCTCGACGCGAGCGATCTGGGCGCGAGATAGCGGCCTGTGGATACCGGTAAGAACATCCCCTATCGCACTTTTCATGGCCAAATGCTTCGCTGTGCAATCACTGGCGGGTAAAGTCTCTTCCTCGACGATATCCACCAGCATATCCTCCGTCAGGTGCTCGTGAAGGTCTTCTTCAGCGTCCACCAAGCCACCATCTTCTATCGACTGTTGAGAAGCCATCCGCCGTCGCATCGCGGAGAAATCATCTCGGGAATCAAGACATTCATACAGGACCCCCATGT
Organism: Ganoderma sp. BRIUMSc; assembly: GCA_008694245.1. Classification (NCBI taxonomy): domain Eukaryota; kingdom Fungi; phylum Basidiomycota; class Agaricomycetes; order Polyporales; family Polyporaceae; genus Ganoderma; species Ganoderma sp. BRIUMSc. Next base: position 13,704 of record VJXU01004579.1, on the reverse strand, counting down.
TCTGCATAACCCTCTCATGCTCCACGTGAAAATCCGTCTTCCTGAACATATCAGATGCCGACGCAGCCACAGGAATGACATCTCGTCCGTGCCGCCAACCCCCTGGTCGGAAAAGGACGAGCATTGTCAACGCATACAACTCATAATCTCCTCAATCTTTGCGAGGAAGGGGTCCGCCAGCGAAGTTGAGAGTATAACTATCTGAAACGCTACGTAAATGTACACAGTGAGAGTTGCACAACGGATGACCTGACAGAAACCGCAGCCCACATTTTGCAGAGCGGCCAGACTCATCACCGGACTCCGATGAATCGGAATCCGTAATCTCGCCACTAGTATTCCCCCCCCTCGTACATCGACTAGACGGTACACGTTTCACGTCTGTTCGAACCAAAAAGTCGTACAAACACCAGTCCTTCATCGACTCCGGTCGATAAACATAGTCGTCAACCTTACTCTTCGGCAAGACTCCCATCGTACCGCGCTCGAGCCCTAGGACCTCGTCATGACCACTGCCATATGAGTCGACGTCCGTCGAATAAGCGTCTTTCGTCTCCCAATCAACCTCGCTCATGACCCGCTTCACAAAGCAAAACCAGAAAAACACCTTGAATCGATGACTGGCGTAGTGGTCGGGATATCCGAGAAGGTAAGCACACGCAGACGGCCCGCCTGTTTCAGTAGCCGCCAACAACGCGTTTACCATCTTTATGACCAGCTTTCGAGCGGCCTCTTTACGCTCGGCGATCGTTCCAGCCTCTTCAACGAGCTCAGCGTTTTTCCTCAATACACCCAATACAACCTTAAAAAAGGTATGCGTGCTCAAAGTCCCCTTCGTGACATAATCAGTAACATACGCCATGACTGCACGAACCGTTGTACCGGTGTGGAGGCCGGTGACGTCCGTATTGCAACGCAGCACGACAGACAGCACAGGATTATACATATTTATCCACTCCTCTCGCTTTCGGAACCTCAACGCGCCGTTGTTCATGTCGACTTGGGTATCTGCAAACAACTCACGAGGATAGCGCCCCTTACAATATTCAGGTTCGCCCTTCATACAGCCCAGTTTGTGCTCTTTATCATGCCGATTTGAGCAGAACACTACACGATCACAGTCCTCCTGGAAAGTACCGTGCCAATCTCTGAGTTGGCTCTCAGTCATGAACTCGGGTGGTCTTTGCACTAACTGAGATGCAGGATCGCGGATCTTCAAGATCGGTGGTTGCTTTTTCGGCTCACCTCGAACTATCTTATCAGGTTGAGGAGTCTCATACTTCAAGCTCAATTCAGCCTCCGTGCCCAAGAAAAAATCCCCCTTGTGAACACTTTCCATCCAACTAATAAAACGGCCTTGAAATTCGGCGTCAGACATGAGCAGATCCCGTACCTTCTGCGGGGAGGGACAGTCCTTAATCCAAAGCAAAAGATGCAGGTGAAGAGTCTTCCGACCTTGCTCTTCAACGGTTCCATAGTAAGCCTCTACGGGTCCAAATAGCCCCCCAACGTTGGACTTGACACATAATACGTTCTCAAACAGTCCACGCACCATTAAGTGAAAGAACCGCGCAGCCCCTACAGGATTCCGAGCCACGGCGAGCATGCAATCTGTCTCGCGACGAAGTTGAGGGCTAGAATTAGCTAAATTAACGTCTTCTCCGCACAGCGACAGACAAATCGGGTTCTTAATGTCTGCAGGTGCGAAGGTGAAGAAAAAAACGGGAGTACCTTTAGTATAAATCAAGGAACGAAGTTCATTCCGCTGATATTTGCGCCTAGTGTTTGAGGCGTGAACATGCCCTGCTACATGGTCTACGATGCCCATAAGTTCAATACAGGCACGCTCGTCGTCATCCATCGGAGAAACATACCCACCAGTTCCGGTTCTTTGAACAATGCGATCTATTGCGTCCGGCTTTACAGACAGCAGCTTCTCTACTACGGAGGGAAAGTTTTTACGGTTAGTTAACAGATAGCCGCCTGACGTACTCCGCCGTATTTGCTCATGATTGTATGCAATATACGAAAAGGTCCTATCTGTCTAGAAACGCCGATCCCCATAGAGCAAATTGCAACGCAGATGGGTCACGCGATCCAACCTACGCAAAGTCCGGGGATTTTCAAATCCACCGAGACCGTACGGGTAAAGCCAAGGGAACATAGACGGATATAGACGCGAATTGTGGTAAATACTCTCTGGATTTTCCTCGTGACCAACGCTTAACGCCTTTCCCCCGCTATCAAAGTATTGTATGGAGAGGGCCAACCGCCGCTGAGACGACATTTTGGCCAAATTTTCCGCAGAAACGGAATGTACCATGAAAGGGCAGTCGTACCCTTCAGGAGCGCAGCGAGCAGAGTCAGCGTCCGAGACGTCCAAAGTATCGGGCCCACTGCGATACACGACATGGACAGGAATGGCACCGTCTTCGTATTCAGCAAGACGAGCACGGTCTATTACAACATTTTGATAATCGACGTGATTTACACACAACCATTCCAGAGCAGCCAGCACGACTGCGAGACGAACAATAAACGGAGTCCTCTGGTAATCCTCATCAGTGGGCTTAGCGGGTCCCGTAAAGATAACGGCAAAATAATCGCAAATGTCGGCACGCGGTGGCGGCAACCTGTCATACACCGTACCAACAGGCTGTTCGAAAATGACAGTGTTAGCCTTGAGATAACCCTGACCCCCTTGAACGTGAGCAACACACGCGCTTGGCCGAAACAGACGTACCAACAACTGCTCACCAAACAGCAAAATTCGAAGGCAATCAGGGGATGCGCCAAACCACCTACCATTTGCTAGAGCTATATGCGGCATCTTACCCTTCTTCAACACATTTAGGCATCCAGGGCATAAGTTCAGCTTCCTCTCGTCACCTGAAACAATTACCCCGGCTGGATCGAGGATAGGTCCGTCAACCTCGTGAATCGGAGATTCACGACTCGGACGCTCCTGCCTAGTGGCACCCTCACCGGGTCGAGCCAAAACGGCCAAGTCGATAGACTCCATGGGGACTACCCGCACGTCAGAACGAGCGACCAGGCACCCACACACGGCACAAACAACCTCTGCAATGCGATCAGGGCTCATGCAATCGCACCAGCGGCGGACAAACTGCGCCTCTTGAGCGGGGGTGATGGGTTCCGGTGGAAAGCTGTTCATGGCAGGAGATAAAACTGCAGACGAGGGCTGCGCTGAGACTATTTCTAACACGCTGATGCGAGCGGGACACGATTGACACACATGAGAAGACAACATGTTTTGCAAGCTTAAACGATCGCGACCTTCTCGGGAGACGACGATAGCATGCGCCATCGCTACGGTCCGAAGATCTTTGACCGCCAGCCGGCGACCAAGCACAGGAAGAGGGATTAGCAAGCAAATAAGCTGCGGATTTGCGGTGCACGACTCCAGCGCTTCTGGCAAGCGTTTTACAGAAACAAACTTTGCAGTGTACGACGACAGCTGAGGGGACCCGCCCAAAAGCGGCCACTCAGCGATCTCGCGACTTTCAAAAATTGAGAGAGGAACAGCGGCTGATCATGCACATCATCAGCGGTGGTGTAGGGCTAGAGGACAGCGGCATACCTGTCATGTGGAGATTTTGATTTCGAGCGACCCGTGGCACCACGCGCGGTATTAAAGTCCGTACGTACAAACCTGTACCCCTGACGGACAGGTGTTCAGGAGAACAAGACACAATCGGGCCGGCTTCCGCGCAATATATCGACAACAGGAGCTCTATACGAGCCTTTTTGTGTATTTATATCTACAAATACATCCTTTGCATACAAACATCGATGCTAATCAGGCAACAGGCCTCGGCGCACAGCACAGGACAACGACACGTTTGAGCTTAAACTCCCCAAGCCACACACCCCGCGAGGCATCGCGATCAAAGCCATACTCCACCAACACGAGATCGCCACGGCGGGGTGCATCCCAAGACAAGCGCACCATATGATTCGGGAAACTCTCATGCGGCTGAGCAACCCAGGGCAACGATGGCATGTGTTCAGGTACGGTGTTAACGGTGCCGTCCAGAAGTTCTGGGAACTGTAATCCAAGTCAACCCGCATGCATACAAACCGAACACGACGAAACGTACGGGGTGCCGCGGACAGAGCCGCCACGTTCCGATCATCTTGTCGGCGCCAACAACTTAACGTTGCCGAAAGTCAGAGAAGGTGAGTGACAGCAAGGACAGGTCACTTACCACGGTTAGGGTTGAACCGGTTCTGAAAGTCGGACAGACCAAACCTGTCGCACTCCCGGAGGAGCCCGACCTCCACGCAAAAAATAGGTCGTCCCTTGCGATCCCAACTCATGAACGACCGCCTGAACGCGCCAACCACGGTGATGCGAAGAGGCGCCCCATCGAGGCATAAGGTCGTCCCAAACCACCTGGTGCCGCCACCAACGAGTGAGAGCGGTTGCGAGTGGTACGCGAAGTGACCGGCCTCCGCATGAAGTCGAACGCGTCTGCAAGCACGTCAGAAACAACAATGTCTGAAGAAGAAAGCACTCACACAAGGTCGGCACCGACGAGCCACGCCGGAGCTTCAAGGACGCGACTGGGAGGAGACGTCATGGCTGCGATGCGGGACCTTTAGAAGCCTTTACAGGCCTCTTTATGTATGCCCAGCATGCAGAAGACGGGATCCATCAGCGCCATGCGCACCGAGACGAGACGACGGACACTACCTTCGCCCAACAAGTTGCAACGCATCACGAAGCGCGAACATACACCGCCACGCCACATGACATAGTTCCCGTCCGAAAGTGAGGGCTATCGAAACGGGCTGGCAGGAAATCGTCACGAACCGCCGTCTGAAAGGCGTAAAGGAGGCGCGGGCCGACAACAGCAGCAGCCCCTCGCAGTTGCCGAAATGACCGACAACGCGGGTCAGCTGTGCCGCCTCCTTACGTTAAGAAAAACGACCTGGGATATGCTCCTAGAAAGCAACGCTGCCAGTCGCCAAGTGCGCCGCCCGCGAAGACGTTTCACACCTACAATAATTCTAAGTTAGCATCCGCAGCGGATAGTCGTCGAACCGACGCACTCGGGCACGGCCAGGAGGCACCAATTGAAAGAGAATTTATCAAGTGATAGATCTACCGAACAACCGCATCAGTATCCACAGCCCTTCTACAGGAAGAAAAAGGAAAAACGGGAGAGGAGCAGCTTAGCAGTTCCTATATCGCGAGGCGCCACCAACGATAACATTCGCCACTAACAAGCTAATCCACATCCATAACCAATGTGCTAATCCACATCCATATACTGAATGGCTTTTTCTACAGACCGGGCAACCAGTTCGAGACTCCCAACAGACATATGATCCGCAACGGCTTGCCAAAAACGGTCCAGCAGAGACTCGAGGTTCGCACCTCGACTTTTGCTCAACAGCGACACGGCGAGACGAGGAGGAGACGCTTGCGTATCGTCTACTGCCACACGCAGTTCAACGACGACCTGTAAAAGTGGTCAGCATCACACGGAAAAGCATTCGAAAACACTCACGTCACCGCATGCGGCCGACGACGTCAGCACCTCTTCAGCCACCCAAGCTAAATCGGATAGTATGAACCTGGGACCAGGCTGATCCAGGGAACCAGCGACGTCGTGCTTCAACGAGACAGAGGCAACCTGACAGAGAATCACACACCACTCCAGGACCTAAATCAATGAACTCACTCGAGACTGGTGCTGGGAAGACATGCGCAGGCAAGCGAACACACCACACGCTTTAAGACCATTGCGGACCTGCGGAAAACCCAACAAGGGACAACCGTAAGCTCAGGGGACAGAGGGGAAGCGGGGGTCGTGGCGGGGCAAAGCTAGGAGAAGCGTGGACAAGCGTAACAGCGGAAGCGGGTCGTGGCGGGGCTGGTCGATCAGTGAAGCGCATGACCTGCACCACTTTCGGAAAGAATCGGGCTTGTCCAAGGAGACGACCGGGTGCCACGATCGGCACGTGACACTGCCAACTCTTGCTGTCTCATACCCGATTCTTAGTCGAATTGTAGTCTCGTGACCAGACGTTCGGAGCCTCAATCGGAAACGAAAAAACGGGACTTACCGGGCTCCTGAACGTCTGGTGGCTTTACCCCCGTGACTCCCCGGTCGGTGACCTGTGTGACTTCTCGCCCTTCTCTCCGACGTCTCGTCTATGGAGCCCCGACTAGCCGAAGAAGAGCAAGAGGACCTGCACAATGGATGGGGCGCCATGTTCGACGACGACGATCCCGACGAGACCGTTGACCCTGCTGCAAGTGGGTATGAGAGTGATAGACTCTCGGATGCGTCTGATTGGGATCCCGTTGAGCCCGCTCTTCCCCCTTCTGCCCCTCCCATCTACCTCCACAACACCCGCGTCATGCGAGAGCGCCTCTCCCTCTCCTCCCCAGATACAAGTATCGTAGATCGTGTAAAGGCAATTTTGTCTTACATGGAGACTCTCGATATGAATCTTCCGATCTTCTTGGATGCCCTTAGCTGGGGTGATGCTGCATGTATCTCCGACCCGAAGGTTCACTACGAACGGAGTGCTCTTATGGGCAGCGAGGAGCTGCCTCGGATTCTTGAACGGTGGTACAAGGTACCTCGAGCTTCATCGTCCCGACATCACCACGTCCGTCCCCAAGGTGCGCGGAAGGCACTCGAGGACTTCGCGATAGGATGCGTCTCGGAGATTGTCGACCGCGAGCTCGAGACGAGCTCCCACCTTTTTCGTGCTCCTCCCGACTGCCTGTCGGAGGAAGGCTTGACACGATTCCAGTTCGCAGAGGTCGCCGAGAAGCTCCAGGATGAGGCAGTTGGAGCACCAAGTCTCTGGAAGCTCATTCATGGGTCAACACAACGTTTCCGACGGGCTTCTAAGGGTTCGGGCAATGGGAAATCTCGGAAGAACGCAAGCTCTGTAAGTAGTACTTGTATGTCCGTGTATGCCAGAGCCTTATAATGTTGATTATATGATAGGCCACGGTTATGATCATAAACCAGATTCAATACCTTCGATCTCGCAATCTGTCAAGCTGGACGAAGCCTCTGACGGTCTTTTTGAAGGCGAAGGGAACATCCGCCAAGGCGCTCGATCTTCTGCATAGCATGGGGATCACCATGAGCCACAGCTGGAGCGTCCGTGCCTACTCTCGTATCTCAGCTAGCGCGATGGATGCTCTTCAAAGGGCAATCTTGTTTCTTCGCTGGTGGCTGGCGTATGACAATGTGAATTTCGCTTTCCGTGTCTTCTCGCAGCGCTTGTCAAACCAATCCCATTTCGACTCTGGAACTACTGGCTCTGTGTTTGTCAAGCCTTTCGCACCACAGCCTGATCCGCTCTCTGGCGAAGCCCTCCGGGAGCAGCGCCGAATTGGACGTTCAAACCCTATTGGTATCAATGACATGCTCGACCTCGAAAATGCTGCGGCGCCACAGATTCATCCGCACATTGTCCACACTGTCCTTCGCATCCTTCTCGACTCCCCCGAGTTTGATTTCCCATCCTACATTCCCCAAGTTGACCCCGCTTTTGCTCCCCCTCCTCCTATCAACAAGCTTCCTGCAGGACATGAAAATATCACCAAGCAGTTTGTGCTCGGAACTGTCCACATCGACGAATCCACTTATGAAGGCACCCATGATTTAATCATGGAATTTCTCAGGCAACTCAAGCTTTTCTCTCAGGAGGAGCTTGAGCGCCTTGCAAAACTTGCGGCATACCCTTGGATCGGAGACCAGCTCACTGTGGACCGTTTGCGTGGCAGCGCCAACTATCGGTGCGAGGATGTCAATGGTTATGAACGGTTGGACTGGCTTTTTTTCGTCTTTGGGTGGTTCCATCTCGTCATGGCGTTCGCAAACTCGCTCCATCGCCAATACTTCGGGTCGGCATCGGGCAAGGGTCTGCGGCAAGCCTTCGGGCTGCTCAATCGGAAGGGCCTGCAGTCGGTCCAAATTAAAGGGACATTCTACCATCACCTCCACGAAGGAATCTTCCACGTAACGGAAGCACACATCCGCGATTGCTGGCGCCAGGTCGGTGGAGTAGAGACGTTGTCAGATTTGCGTAACCGCTCCCCCTCCGAACTCAAAGAGCTGGCTGAGACGCTCATCGGGCAATTTGCTTCGAATAGCCCGGTCGAGGACTTAGAGCGCATGGACAAGGGCAAAGAAGACGACGTTCTCCGACAAGCAATCATGTGGAACCGAGATGCGCTTCATTACCTTGTTCTCCACAATGCAATGCGTACCGGAGACGTCGGTCTGATGGAAGCGCTACTCCCACACCTCTTCTTCCGCTTTTGTGGGGGTGGGAATCACAAGTATGCCATGGAGATCTTGGAACTTGAACAAGGGCTGCACCGTGAGTGGCCGGAGGAGATCAAGTGAGTCTTATGTTTTTACTACGTTAGCCCCTGTGACCGCACAAATTCAATCGTAACTCATGTATTGAATTAGGACATTTGTTCGCGAGAACTGTTGGCTTGTCAACCTGAAGGGAGGCGAGGACGACTGGACTGCAATAGATCTTGTCGAAGAGCGTACAGTGCGGGAGGTGAAGGTTACTTATCGCCCTAGGGGCCCAAACCAGTCATGGGACCTGATGAAGGAACGTGCCCCTGCAATCCCAACGCTTCGCGTGCTCGATGAGGATATGTCGCGCCAATTCCGAACAATCTACCGCGGGACAAGCCATACAAGTCCTTCCAAAGATGCCGATGTACGCCTCCTCGATGAACACTACAAGCACGCCCACCTACACGTCTATACGCCCGGCCGTGTCATCACGAATGCTGCAGACAAAGTGAAGGAATTCGTCAGCGAAGGCTTCCACACCGCATACACAAAGATCATACCAAAATGGATTGCACGCCGAGCCCTGTACGATCGCGCCACATCCCAAGTCTGGCCGGAGAGCGAGCCTATGGAGGGCGTCGAAGGCCCGGCGCCTGCACCTGCGGCGCATCCATCCGTGTCCTAAACTCGACAGAGGTTGTGGGAGTCGACGAAGCAGCTGCGGGAGCATGCGATGCAGTTGACTTTGGAGGGGGTGCCGGAGACGGAGTTGGAGGATAGGACGACGGACTCGGAGTGTAGCTGTACGGTGGGGCATATACATAAGGACTGAATACATAGCCAGGGTGGGGGATAGGTGAAGGCGTCGAGATTCCAGATGGGCCTGCGGCCACGCCGCCGGAGGCACTGTGGGTGGGCGTAGTGGGCATGTTGAGCGCAGATGATGGACCCATAGGTCCTGCGTAGCTTGCAACGCTGTGAGCCCACTGCTGGCGCTGTTTGAGGGCTTGCTTCTCAGCTCTGGCAGCCTCACGTTCGAGTGCTTTACGTGCTGCAGCATCTGCGCGACGTCTAGCGGTTGCTGCCTTGCGGTCCTCGTGCTTCTTGAGGGTCGTGGCCAACCGACGCCCATCTTCTGCCTCGTCAAGTGAGCGCACAAGGTCGAGGACATCATTGCCATGAATGTCGACATGGGGCCAAGGGGGTTTGAGTATGCGCTTGAGGTCAGCTGTGGTCTTCACACCACGGCGATAGGATGCAATGGTCGAGAGGTTGCAATCTGGGAGGATGTTTTCAGCCTTCAGCGACGAATACGGGTACTTGACACGCCGTGTCTTGTATCGCCAGTCCTTGAGAGCGTCCCGGACGTTTTTGAGGTGGTCTTTGACCCGTTTCTTGGGGGAGACACGAGCTGGGGGCAGGCGCGGCATTGCAGGGGGAGTTGTGGGCACGGTTGACAGGTCAGCCTACAAAATCAAATCAGATACAGCTCTGCAAACGATCAGGTTGCCTTCCGCACCTGCGACCCTCCTTTGTCAATGAATCCCTCCTCCTCATCCTCCTCCTCATCCGAATCGCCTTGATGGTCTACTGCGGAGACTGAGGCGGATAGGTGCGTCGGTGGCGGTGTTCCTTGTGGCGCACCTGCCATGTTGTTGCTGTCGGAATGTGGGGAGGCGGGTTCGGTAGTGAGCAGTGAGGAAGCACAGTTGTCACAGCACAGGGAAAGTGGGAGAGCTGTTGGGGACAGAACGGGACGACGGTGAGCAGGACGGCCAATGGAACGTGTGAGAGCAGACCACACGGGCGCCAACAAGTTACGTACATGAGCGCCCTGGTGGGTTGTCGAAGTACACATCTGCGACGGCTCTTCTGCATCCCACCACCTCGATCCATGCTCGGAGGTTCTCTTCCACGGTCTTTCGATATTTCACTGGCTGCTGTATGCTGGCGTCTTCAATCTTTTCTTCTTCTTCCTCGAACTCGGACTCGGTGCCCTCATCGTCATCCTCCTCCTCGTCCTTGTCTTCGTCATTCCTGGCAGTCCCCTCCTTATTCGCCGCGCACCCCTTTTTCTTGCCCCCTACCTTTTGAATCACGGACCTTTCCACAAGCATGATTGCTCGCGCTTGGATGTCTGGGGAACGACCAGCCCTTCCTGCTCGCTGCAGCCAAATCGCCAGGTTGTCTGGGACGCCAAACTGGACCACGACGGTGATATCTGGTACGTCCATGCCCTGTCCCCTGTCAGCCCTCCTCGGACGTAGTATGTGGCGCATAGGAATGACATACCATTGCAGCAGCCTCGGTAGCCACCAAAATACGACACTTATTGTCCTTGAAGGATTTCCAGGTGATGCTCTTTGAGAACTCCCCGCGGCGCGCATGCAAGATTTGGATCTCATCACGCAACCCGTCTCCAACTTTCGAGCGCAGCCGGTACGCGATCGCATGTGTCTTCGCGATGTCGTTCACGAAGATAATTCCACGCGGTAAGTCTTCTCGTCGTGTCGCTCCGTTAACCAAAAACTCGAGCGCCCCGTAGTCGCTAGCTGACTGCATCAGGCGCATCTCCTGTTTGATGTTTGGCCTGTCGTTTCCTAGATTGAGATGGAATGATCTCGAGGCCTCGATACCAAGGTTTGCCCGCGTTAGCCCGAGTGCGTGTGGTGTGAAGGTTGCTGATGTGACAAGGAATGGCACAGGGCACGGAACGAGTGCGCGGAACTTGTCAAGGCCGCTGTACTCAGGTCGGAAGTCCCCTCCCCACTGCACAACACAGTGCGCTTCGTCGATGATGAACGCGCCGATATAGTTTGCGAATTTCGGCATTGACACCAACTTACGGAACCTTGGATGTTCCATCATCTCAGGTGAAGTCAGGATGATTCGATAGCGGCGGGTTTCGATATCCTGCATGTTCTTCTATCAGCGCTGATGCCCAAACATAGTTTGCAGATCGCACCTTCAATAATGTGTCAGAAAATGTTGTTTTATTTACTGCAACAGCGGCCACGTTGAGATCCGCAAACCGGGAGGCCTAACAGCGCCGTGGGTTCAACAAAGCTGGATGTAGTTTCAACATGCAAGTGGTTTTGCTTACTTGGTCGGCCTCGAGCGCATTTAATGGAGATATAACAAAATAGATCTTATCCGGCTCAACGAACGTCGGCATAACGAAGGGCATCGTCTTCCCTGACCCGGTCCCAGCTATCACCGTGCAGTCCAGCCCCACCAGCAGTGCCTCCGTTACGTCGACCTGCCACCTGTGGGGCGCTTTCCCTCCCATCCGCTCACGGAACACCTCCTCGAGCTTCTTGCGCGTTGCATCCGAGTTGTACCCACGTGAAGCCTTCGCCGCATCTCGGGCGGCCTGCAAAATTTGATAGGACCGGGTGCGTTCTTCTTCGTGGGTCACAAGCCGAGTGGGCAAAGGAGCCATGCAGTATATATTACGGAGTCAAGCACAGTAGTATAGATTAGGCCATTCTAGGCCAGTATAGGAGAGGATATCGCAGCAGTTGGTTCGTCGTGTCGCGCCCGTAGGCTCTCCGGCCTTTTCGGACAACACCTGCCCGCCTTTGCTATGTCACACAGGTCACCGACCGGGGAGTCACGGGGGTAAAGCCACCAGACGTTCAGGAGCACGGAAACCCCCGAAGTTTTCGTATCCGCTCCGAACTCCGAACGTCTGGTCACGAGACTAGTCGAATCGGAATTTACAGCTGGTACTTACTCTCGCATCCGCTCTGGGAGCACTTGGATATGTAAGTACTGGATGGCTGTAGCACCATCCAGTGTTTCCTCTCCTACCGTCTTTATTGCTCGGCTACGCATGTCGCTCCGAGTCTCTCCCCTTCTGAGGGTCTCTTCGAGTCCTCCCGAGTCCTCAGCCGATTCTCATTTGACTCCCATCATCTTCGAAGCACGTCCCCGCTTTCAGTCCGCACTTTCTCTTGGCAGATGATGCAGACATTACCATCATTCTCAGTCGTGTCGACGTTCCATCGAAGCCATAGACTAGTAAGGAACTTTCGGCCATTATTAAGGCTGGGCATCCGCTGGATCCGGATCATCTGGTAGACCATATGCGATAACTGCCACGAACGAAATATGTTTTCCACTGGCACTGGTGCGTCTGCAACCCAGCCTGAGGAAACATAACCAAGCAAGGTTCCGAAACTCCCGAAAGGGCTGATCGCCCTACTACTTACGGTTGCAGTTACATACATTGCCAAGCCCAAGCTCCGTGTGCGAGTCGACGAAGTATTTGGTAGCATATATGTGCTGTGAACACTGATGCCATTAGTATCATACTCGTGCCAAGGAGGCATTTGCATCAGAGTCCGCAATCACAGCGAGAGGTGAAATCTTGAATCCAAATTGGCCCGCATGCGCAGATCTCGGCCTGTCACAGGCGCGCACGCAGCACCGCGGGTGTTGCGGTCACCACCTACAACGTATACCCTCCGTCCTTTCCCATCGTACCTCCATTGCTTTTCCATCTCTCGTGTGCACCGTGCAGCACAGTAGGACTCCAAGGAACCCGAACATGGCGCAGACGCAGTCGCCATCCCCACACATTCAAGGTCTGCACGCAACATTCCCCGTTGGCAATCTCGAAGACTACCTTGCCGTCAAAGCCGCATGCTTCGCAGACTACAAGAACGCCCTCCACCACCATCCCCCAGACCGAGACCTGCAGGAATGTGCAGAGTACCTCTCCGAATGGCCCAATGTCCGCGTCATGGACCAGTGGCACCTCGGCGAGCCCGAGGCCGGGCTCGAGATTGCAGTCAGGTGCGTTCACCCTGTTCCAAACGCTGTTTCGTGTCCTCCCGTTCCTCCTTCGTTCCTCCTCCATTCCCACTTCCTTCACGCTCAGCCCTCCTCCTCGTCGCATGGTGTTTGAGCACCCACTGGCCGTGGAAACGCTGCTGGGCCATTAGCAAAGGAGCCATTTCCCAAAGGCGACCCTGAGTTATCTTGTTGGTTTGGAGAAGCGTCAGGGCCTCTGAAGGGTCCTGACTTCTCCAGGCACTTAGCAGTGCTCGGGACAGCATCTTTGCTGATGAGAATGTTCTTCGTGAGCGAAAACATCGGGGGTTTAAGCTCTCCCCAATCTACAGGTCCGGCCTTGGCTAGTCGTAAGCAAGACCGGACGGCGAATACAGTCCCATACTACATCCTCCAGGGTGTGTGCATAAAGCATTACTTACCTCCGGCGGCCCCTTGGTGCACGCCAAGGCCCTGCGAAAACCTGGGTGGATGTCCGGCGTGCTGGGCGTTATAGCCGGGGATCGCTTCTCATACACCGCGCGGGCCTGCTGCCGTGTCCCGGATGCATATTGTCTCGTCGCGCTGGTCCAGTTGCTCGCCGCGAAAATGT
>VJXU01004576.1:0-13314 GCA_008694245.1 Ganoderma sp. BRIUMSc | reverse complement strand
CCAAGCCTCAACGACTGCTACCCGCACCTGCGCCCGTCCTGGAAGGTGGCCGACGGCGAAGACCCGTACTCGGACAAGCTCACGCTCGTGCCCATCGACTCGCTCGACTTCGACCCCGACTTCGCACCCAACCAGCCCTGGCACAAGCGGTGGAGGGCCAAGTCCAAGGCGCAGCGCAAGACGCGCGGGGGCCTCTCGGGCTTCGTCCTGTTCTGCGGCGCGGTCGTCGCGATCTTCGTGCTCCGCGGGCTCGTGTTCCTCGTCAAGCTCGTTTGCTTACCGTTTGTGTTGCAGAACTCGCCTTGAGGCGTTTAGGATATGGTTATCGCTGAAAGGCTCAAGGCTAGTCAAGGCTTCGACATGGACATGGACATCATCGACCTCGGACTTCAAGGACCGCTCTGGCTTCAAGTTCTCGGGCGATTATCGGTGCTGGCACCTCGGACGCTGCCTCGGACATTGGATTCGGTGCTGTGCTCATTTCTCTGTGGACATTTCCCCTCTCACGTTTCGTTCCAGGCTGAAGGACTAGGGCTTCCGGCGTTCGGACTTGGATCTTTACAGTATAGATAGATGTGTTTGGCGGGGTGCGAGAGGGTGGCTCCCTCTCTGTGCCCCATGTATCGGTCGGGTTGACGGCGGAGATGAGAGTAGGGATCGGCGACAGGGTCGGTGTCGTAGGAGGAAGGGGGCCGGTGGGGTTGGTGAGGGCGGGAACGGGGGCTGGTTGGGCGGGAACGGGGTGGTGAAAGCAGGGGCGGTGAAAGCAGGGGTGGTGAAAGCAGGGGTCGGGAAGCAGGAGCCGGGAAGGACGAGCGGGGCGGGCAGTAGGAGGGAGGTGGTCAGGCAGGAAGGTGGCAGCGAAGGGGGAAGGGGTGGCCTTGGGCCGAGGGTGGGTAGGAAGGTGTCCGGCGGAGTGGGAGGCGTTGGTAGAGGAGTGAGAAAAGAGGTGATTCGGGTGGGTAGGTGGGTAGGTGGGTAGGCGGGTAGGCGGGTAGGAAGCTCAAGGAGGGAGAGTATATGGTGAGGATGATGCTGAGCAGGAAGAGGCTCGGACGGTAGAGAGGGAGAAGGGTTGACATTGGACAAGCGTTAGGTTGGTGGGGCGGGAGCAGGGTTCCGTGCAGGTGGCTCGCCGTATCACAAAAGTCCAGATAAGCAGCGTATTCTATCCTGTAGCCATGACACCAATATACGGGAACTGAGTTCGCTGCAGGTGTTAGAGTAGACAGAAGTCAGGATGCTGCTACCCAATCCCAAGATTGTCAGGGCGTGGACAGTTCAATTTGGTACCGTCAGACGACTAAGAGATTCCATACGTTGAGATCTAGATATCAAAGTAGCGGAGAAGTCGAATACTGAGGCCTAGTGGGGTAATGTTCAGCCACCAATAACCTCCAACTTGTACGTCTGCCAATGTTGCTGTAATATCTTCATAGTCATTCGTAATCATCTCTATATCGTTCTATAATATGCATAGATCCACCATGAAACCATCCGAATCGTCAGCCTGAGTTCAATCCCATCACTTTTCCGCGTCATCGCCGCCCATGCGGACTCCGACTTCTTCGATGACTCCAACACTCATGGGTGCCATGCCCTGCGAATGCATCGCTCCGGTCGTCGTACTGCATTGTGTGCTGTCCACGGTAGCAGCGCCGTTCATGGGGATGTCTCCGAACGTTCCAGTCGACCTGCTGAGGCAAGTATCGCCCGAGATTGGTTGGGGCACAAACTTGGGCTCGGAGTAGGGCAGCGCCGTCTCATCAACTCCCGATTGCTTGCGGACAAGGGACAGGATATTGATAAGAACTCGTGTGCCCGACATACACGGAACGCTTTCAGGACGATTGAATGAGCTTCATGCGGAAAATAACGGCCGAGCCGGAGAACTTACACGTCGAGGAAGCCGCCGAAGAGTATTTGGAACTCTGCGTTGCCGAAGCGGAACATGAACAGATTCAACAGGAAGACCACTGGAGCTTATACATCAGATGTATTTGTTTTATGCGCGTATTGGTGGACTCGCTCACCGGATACACTCCAGGGTGATTGTAGAGCGTTAGTCATTGCTCGTTGTTATTTCAAGAGCTGAACTAAACGTACGCCAAGTAGTAGATAACTCCATCCCGCACTGAGTAACGAGGCATCAGTTGACTGTCCTCCGCGAAGCTGAATGTGATGCTCACGAAACAAGCTTATCAACGCGGATCTTGCAAATCCATTTCTGAACCGGATCGTTTGGTATACCGTCAAGATGCAGAGTATCGACGTCTAGGCAACTCGATCGCTTAGTGGTGGGCAAATGGAGACGTCGCTCTAGACACTCGCCGTAACGTTGCCTATGATGAAAGATGCATAAAGGAAAGTGGGAACTGGAAGGCGGGCCAATGGTGAGTACACAATGTAGAGGTTCCCGCCATGCCGTTACTCACCCGTTTGGAACTGCCCTGCAGCCGCGGCTCCGCCGGTAGAGGATGAAATATAGTCGTGACATCCGGTAGCGACACTTCCGAGTCTAGAAAAGGGCAAATATAAATGTCGCACCTCGAGGGATTGAGAAGCCATAGACAAATTACCCAGGAACGCCGACAACTATTGCCACGTGTGCAGTGAGTTTAGGTATACATGGACGTCCACACGAGGACTCACGATCTATATGAACCAGCGCTTTTATCGGGAGGACGATGCTGGACGGAATGTCTAAATAAGAATGCCGTGGCGGCAACAGCGATATCTGTACCCACCTAACTCCGATGGATGCTATACCCAACAGGATGATCAGCATGTACTCGGTGGGTCCATTAGGTTAGTGTCCCTGACCAGCATACATAGCGGCCAGGAAAACGAGGAGCTTTCGCGAACGCTTGTACAATATCCACACCCTGGATATAGCCGTCACAAAGACATGTTGAACCCAAGTATTCTCCGATACTCACCTTAGGGCAAAGACGAACTCTACCGACCACCACATGACGTGGGGCTCCGCAATCTGAAATTTGATGGCCACAGCACAGCTATGGATTCCCGGAGAAGTAGATTATGAGCAAACCTAACACAGACCTGGGAACAGTGACATACAACTGCTCATCGTCAGACAATTATATCCGACAACGAAGAAAAATGAAACTCACTGTGGGAGAAGGATCGGCCATTAAGTACATGGTGATAATGAAGGTGTGGATAGCAATGCCGGAGTACCGTATCTGGTGGAAATGACGGGGTGAGATTAGACACATTACCTATACCTCATGCTTGCACATGGCGCCCTACCCAGAACTGACAAAAGAGTAAGCATCGATCGATTGGAGACGGTCACGCTGATCGACGCACAAACAACAGTCTACTCAGTCGCGCCTTCGACATCCATATTACGTTGACCTTAGAAGGGAGGGTGGTGAGATCACCGGAGCAAAAAATGGGAGACTAGGGGGCACACCTCGTCTCCGAACGTGAGTCAGCTGCCAGTCGTATCTTGGCCACGCATTGGATCAATTGCAGGCAAGCATTTGCGTATGGCCCACTCACATGAGTAGAGCGAGGGAAGCGACTGTGCGTCATTAATCATCAGCCTATATAGCTATCATCTGGAACGCCATGGAAGTTCACGCACCATTTGAATAGACTACGATGCGCAAGTTTCAAAGTTGTTGGAAGAGCTCTGAAAAAACGTCAGCCATACTCCTGAGGCTTCAAGCAGACTCTACACTCTGAGTGCCTGCGAGTCCCCCTGCGCATGCTGAGGCCCTTATACTCAGAGAAACCATCCAGAAGCATGATTGAGAGCACCGGTGTTGCACCGGCTTTGGAGAGGACTACATAAAGAAGCGTGCAAGGTGTCCTAATGGTGCCGTCGGGAAGACCGAGCCCAGGAGGAATGAGGCTTCGGGCCCTGGCCGTGCGCTGTCACGCCAAGACTCGGACCAACCGGGATCGCCGGGATGGCATGGGGTTGGATAAGTAGTTGCGCTCCTCACTTAATCGCTTACTAGTTGCTTGCTAGGTGAAGATGAACATGGTCACTGCGCCTTTGGCAATAGTACATTCACCGCCTATGGCCATGGCTCTAAGCATATGGCGAAGAAGTTCAGCTTCAACTGCAGGTTTAGTGGTCATATAACACGATATACAGATCCACGCACCGCCAGGGGTCATCCGGGTCTCGGGCTGACGTCGGGGGCTATAAAGGTGTCTGCCAAATATACTCTACACGCATCCGCTCGGGCGTCGTGGTCAACTGGGAACAAGCTGAACAAACCTTGCTGGCCAATGCTGGGCATCGGTCGTAAGCACAACTCGGCCCGGGATCCGCCGCCTGGGGCACGCACCGACGCCATCCCTCACCCTGAGTTCATCTACTTGCGGACAGCCCGTGGCGGGCTTCTGTCTCCAAATTCCAACAGAGACTTGAAGGACAGTGCAGCACGGAAAACAGCGTCTTCCCACTCATTCAGAGTTCGAGGTCGAAGAGGAAAGTATGCGCAGGTTGTTCAACGTAATCAGCCTCCTCCACATCGTTCTGCAATGTATGTAGATCCTCCATAAAACCATCCGAGTAGTCAGTTTAATCTCCTCCCTTTCCAGCGTCATCGTCACCCATGCGAACGAAGTCGTCCATGACTCCAACACTTATGGATGCCATGCCTTGCGAAAGCGTCGCCCCACTCGAACTACTCGTCATGCTGCCTTGTGTGCTCTCCATGGTAACAGTGCCGTTCGTGGAGTTGTCCGCGGGCGTTCCAATCGACGTGCTGAGGCAAGTACCGCCCGAGATCGGTCTGCGTAGGAACTTGGGCTCAGAGCAGGGCAGCGCCGTTTCATCATCTCCCGATTGCTTGCGGACAAGGGACAGGATATTGATGAGAACCCGTGTGCCCGACATGCATGGAACGCTGTCAGTGCGAAATGAGCTCTATGCGGAATATAGCGGCCTAGCCGGAGAACTTACACGTCGAGGAAGCCGCTGAAGAGTACCTGGAATGTTGCGATGCCGAAGCGGAACATGAACAGATTCAACAGGAAGACCACTGGAGCTCATATATCAGCTGGGTTGTTTTACTCGCGTAATGATGGACTCGCTCACCAGATACACTCCGGAATGATTGCAAAGCGTTAGTTTGTTCGTGGTTTCCTCAAGAACTGAGTGAGACGCACGCTAAGTAATAGATAACTCCATCCCGCACTGAGTAACGAGGTATTAGTTGACCGTCCTCCGCGAAGCTGAGTGTGATCATCATGAATGCTCACGAAACAAGCTTATCAGCGCGGATCTTTGAAATCCATTTCTGAACCGCATAGTTTGGTTTACCGTCAAGATGCAGAGTATCGACGTCTGGGGGAACAATCAGTCAGTAATATGCAAATGGACTCCGATGGAGACGTCGTTCCGGATACTTGCTGTAATGTTGCCAATAATAAAGGTCCCGTAAAGGAAAGTGGGAACTAGGTAGATAGCGGATCCATATAGTGAGTACCCTGATATAGAGATTCTCCTGTACGCCGTTACTTGCCTGTTTCGAAATGCCCGGTAGCCGCGACGCCTCTAGAAGAGGTCGAAATATAATCGTGACATCCGGTAGCGACGCTTCCGAGCCTAGGAAAGCACAAATAATCGTGACGATTTGAATAATTGAGCAGCCAAAGTTAGTTTACCCAGGAACCCCGACGACTATTACCAGGTGCGCTGTGAGTTTCGGTATGCATGGAGATCTGTATGAGGACTCACGATCGATATGGAGCAGTGCTTTCATTAGGAGGACGATGCTGTCAGTGGACGGAAATCATCAGTACGCGCTCAGGCTCGATCGTAGCAACAACAACGTATGCACCCACCTAACGCCGATGGATACTATACCGACAGATCATTAGCCAGTGCGTAGTGCATATATTAGGCCAGTATCCCTTACCTGTATACATAATGGCAAGAAAAACGAGGAGCTTTCGCGAACGCTTGTACAATATCCACACCCTGGGTGTACGCAGCCGTCACAGACATGTCGAATCCCAAGTATTCTCCGGTACGCACCTCAGGGCAAACACGAACTCTACCGACCACCACATAACATTGGGCTCCACGATCTGAAACTTGGTGGCTACAGCACAGCTGCGGATTCCGGGAAAAGTAAGTTATGACAGACTTGCAACGTGTCTGGAAATGACATACAACTGCTTATCGTCAGACGATTTTATTGGGTGACAAATGAAAATGAAACTCACAGTGGGCGAAGGGTCGGCCATAAAGTACATGGTGCTAATGAAGCCGTGGATAGCAATGCCAGAGTACCGTATCTGATGGTGGGATTAGACACTTTGATACCTATACCTCATGCTTGCACATGCCGCCCTACCCAGAACTGAGAGAGGTAAGCATCAATAGCGGAAATGATCACGGTGATGAAGTTGACCCACAAACAACAGCCTACTCAGTCGCGCCTTCGACATCCATATTACATTGACCTTAGGAAAAGCGATGAGATAGACGTGAGGCGCAATGGAAGACTAGGGGGCGCACCTCGTCTCCGAACGTCAGCTGCCAGTCGTATCTGGGCCAAACATTAAGTTAATCATACGCCATTTACGCGCTCTACGTCGCGGTCTGGCCTACTCACATAAGGAGAGCGAGGGAAGCGACTATATGCGTCATTATTTGTAAGGCTATAATTCAAGAAGGCCATGGAAGTCCACACACCGTTCGAATAGACCGTGACGCGCAAGTTCCAAAGTTGTTGGAAGAGCTCTGAAAAAATGTCAGCCATAGTGTTGCCCGGAGTCCTTGAAGCGGACTCTACACTCCGCGAGAGCCTGTCCCTCTGCTGAGACCCTTATACTCAGAGAAACCTACCGAAGCGAGATTGATAACACCGGTCTTTGCACCGGTCTTTGGAGGGGACTACATGAAGAAGCGTGTAGGATGTCCTAATGTCGCCGTTGAGAAGATCGGATCCATGAGGGACGACGCTTCGGGCCCTGGGCGTGCGCTGTCATGTCAAGGCCAGCCGGGATGGCATGGGGTTGAATACGTAGCTGTACTACTCACTTAATCGCTTACCAGTTGCTTGCTAGGTGGCCATTGCGCTTTAAGCAATACGTTCACCACCTAGGGTTACACGTATATGGCGAAGAAGGTCAGCTTCCACTGCTGGGTCAGGCAGATCACACGATATACAGATCCACGCACCGCCAGGGATCGTCCGAGTCTCGAGCTGACGTCGGGGGCTATAAAGCTGTCTGCCAATTATACTCTACACGCATCCGCTCGGGCGTCGTGGTCAACTGGGCACTCTGAACAAACCTTTCCGGGCACCGGTCGCAAGCCCGAGTTCGGAGTCGGATCCGTCGGCGGGCATGCACCGACGCCATCCCTCCGTTTGAGTTCACCTAGGGACAGCCCTCGTGGCAAGCTTCTGTGTCCAAACCCCAACAGAGATTCGAAGCGCAGCGCAGCACGGAAGACAACGTCTTCGCGCCCATTTAGAGTTCTAGGTCGAAGAGGAATATATGCGGAGGTTGAGCGGCCGGCCACGAGCTCGAGAATAGCGAGGGGCCGAGGGGGGAAAGACCCGCAAGCCGCAAGATCGTGGTTCCATGAAGGCAGCCAGCAATTGGGCCCGTCGTCTGCTTATTCCATGCACCGGCTAAAGGATGCAGTCCCGTTCTCCGGAGAAGGCAAACCCTTGTTGACAGTGACTGCAAGGCACCCACGCTGCTGGCCCACGTCGAGGCCACCCGTGATGTCCTCGCTCTACACGTTTGAGGATTCGACAGATGATGACTTACACATGCGGTCTGACGCGCCAGACCTGTAGGTCGGGAAATCCTCATCAGTTCAACTTGGGATTCTGTTCCATGGACGGTCTGACAGCAGGCTCACCTAGGCAGGAGAAAGACATTCCGAGCACAAGAAGCCATTCTGACTGCATCCAGCGAGAGGACAGCCATGAAGATTTTGAGCATAAGCAGCATATGGGTTGTGGACGTCGACGAAGGGCAATGCAGGATAACTCATCCATAGATGATGGTCACTGGTGGCAAAAGAGCTTTGACCGCCGGGTAAACGCTCGACCACATCGACACCGATCTCATCGCAGTCGCCCTAGGTCCACCCTTCCCCGCTTGGCCGATGACGAAGAGCCGAGTTCTGAAGCTGAAAGTGAAGACGCGGGAACGACACATGCACGCTCGGGCCTCGAGCTTGAGCTTCAATAGACGTGCCGAACTCGCCTGTCATCTCATCTCGTTGCACCAGCCAAGACTGGACAGCTGCATCTCGGGACTTGCGTTGTGGCCACCGGCGGAAGCGTCGGGCAGGCGTCGGATACCGGTCAATACTAGTCTATGACGTGCATAGCAATGGCCGCAGCGTAGCTCTGTCGCCGGCCGGAGAAGCATGTAAGTAGGACGTGTTCCCTGACCAAGGCAAATCCTTAAATGTGAAACTTATGCTGGTGGCCACGGAGCGGGGACTCGGATGCAGATGAGATCCGCCAATCGGAGCACACGGACTGGGCAACACATTTGCTCTCACCGTTCACGCGACGTCGAGATCATGTCAGAGGATAAAGAACATGACAGGGAAGGCGAGACTCCAGGTAACGACAGGAACGTACTGGCTTGCGAATCAGCATCCACGAATGGCAGCAGCAGCATCTAATGACAGAATGACAAAATTCAGGATGTGTTAATGGCGACGTCGGTGGTCAGATGAGATATGAGAGTGAAGAAAACAGGAAGAGAGGCGCAAAGACGAGTACATAGACACAGAAGAGCAGATGAGATGATAATCCGGGACGAGAAAATGCTATGAATGAAACGGGATGGCATATGGGGAAGGAGGTGGTGAGGTAACGCAGGGAAGCAGGAAGAGGGCGGGGAGGAGGAAATGAGGGTGTGGGAGATTTACAGAACGATGCACCCGCCACAGCATCCGCCCGCACCGTCGTCTGGATGTTGGTTCCCTGAGTACACGCCGGGGGCGCTGGGTGCACTTGTCTGCACACCGGGGCGGCCAGTCTGCTGCTCCTGGGAGGGCGTTAGCACGGGTCGCTAAGAGACGGAGATTGAATAGACCACGGACCTTGTTGTACTTGCGGATTTCACGGACGAGTTGACTGAACGCCTCGTCGACGTTGATCCGCTGCTTCGCTGAAGTCTCAATGAACTTGCAGCCGAAGTGCTTCGCAAGATCGCGACCCTCTGCCGAGCAAAGGCAAAATCAGCCAAATATGCCAAAATGTCAAAGGTTGCGGGGTACTGACCATTCATTCCCACCTGCCGCTCGTATTCCAGATCGCTCTTGTTGGCAACGACGATAACTGGGAACGAGTCCTGGTCTTTCACACGCAGAATTTGTTGGTGGAAGGTGCTAATTTCCTCAAACGAATTGCGTGATGTGATGGAGTAGACCAGGAGGAAACCCTCTCCCGTGCGCATGTATTGTTCGCGCATAGCACTGTATCCACAGGTATGAGCTTGGATTTGGCAAGGGTAGGGAGAGGGAGACGGACCCGTATTCTTCTTGACCAGCCGTATCCAGGACGTCGAGAAGCGCGACCTCGTCGTCTATCACACATTGTTTCCGATACGAGTCTGCGGGGCAAGCAGACGGTATGAGTATATATGGGAAGGACTGAGAGCAGAGCGCAGGTAACCGCCACGCCTCAACAGTTGAGCCGGAGGGAAGCGAGAGCTTGATGCGAGATTGACAACGAAGCACTCACCCTCAATGGTTGGGTCATACTCGTCAACGAAGTGGCTTTGAATAAACTGGATGGTAAGGGCAGACTTGCCGACACCTGAGAGCCGACATCAGAGGCAGGCACACGCTCGGAGGGGAAGCTGAGGACGTACCACCACCGCCGACAACGACAAGCTTGTATTCCCTCAAAAACTGAGACTGTAATGGCTGTGGGATCAGCGTGGCACTGAGAAAAGAGCGAGGGTGCGCACCCTAGACATGGCTGGCAAAGGAAGATAAGGGGGAGATGGGGTATGTGGGGCGGGAATATGAGGGGAGGGAGGTGATCCGTCGAAGGAGGACGAGGGACAGAGGGCTGCAGACGCCCTCTTCTGTCTCTCGGCAGAGATACAAATACGCCCAAACACGCGCCCTGATTCCGCGGGCGCCTCCGTGCCGTCGGTTGCCAGATTCGATCCGACGCTTCTTGTCGACATTGCATATCTCCTCCAAACCCTCCTCCTCGTGTGCCCTCTCTCTCCGTGACATATCCATTTGTCAGGAGGACAGCATCCCCCAAAGCTTGCAGCACCGCTCTTCACTTCCTGAGTTTCATTCTCCTCCTTGCGCTCAGCTTACGCCTCTGTATCGCACAGACTCCGAGGCCCATGATGCCAACAGCTCGATCCCTCGACCCAGATGCAACTTGCCTTCTCCGGTCTACCCTACCCCTTCTCGTTGCTTCCGATATCTGCCTAACAGCCTTCGGAAGTTCTCGATGGCCAGCAAACCTGGGAACCTTCCGTAGGCTGCTGGCTCGTATTCGGAACCCAAGGAGCTCCTGCCGTCCCCCTTTAAAGGCGCGCAGGCACAGGTCACACCAGAAGAAAGAGGGCGGCAACTATATAGCGGGCTGTACGGTGCCCATCATCTCTATCACTGACTGCCTTGACACCCCCTCTTCCGACGCGTCGCGGCGTCGGGCATAGTACCCACGATGTTTTGCCCTCGCGCTCTGACTGCTGCCCCCGAGTCACGTCGGGGCGCATGACGCGCTCCGTTTGATGCGTGCGCCATGAATCTGGGATAAGTACCCCGGCTAACGGACTTGCAGATCCCTACGCAACTGTACAGAAATGGTCTAGCCCCTCATTAAGCCGTCACGTCCACTCCGAGATTGTTCGACATTCAATTGCGTTATCACGACCACGTTCCCTCCCAGTCTGGTTCGGTTTGCAAGGTCAAGCCAAGGCTGTGAATGCGGTATGTCAATATGCACTGCCGCTTCCTCTGACATCTTACCATTAGCGCAGGAGTAAGGACCTCGACACCCCCATACGAAAGCTGCCATAAGAAACTTATTTGTTCCGACAGAAAGTCAGACTTCTCGGGCGGTGCGTGCCAAGTGCTTCGCATGCAGCAACTAGTCATAGGCCACCACAGCTAGAAGGCTGATCCTCATTCTAAGGCACCTCCATCATTACTTGGGTTTATAGCCGGGCGTGAGGTACCACCTCGGTCGTGTGCGCTCAAGTCGAGGAACTGCGCGACAGTGGCAGTCCAGAGAAGTAAAAGAAGCATGGCATGCACCTGCTCGGCATCTGCTGCCATCTCTTCGCTTGACCTCATCCCGCAGAACCTGAGACCGCTGTCCATTAACTTACTTACGATTCCCTTTGAGGGCTCCGTGCGCACACGACCCACTCAAGGATCACTCAAGACGTCGGTGGGGCCTCCTGAGCGCATCGAATATCGCGATAGCAAGAGGTTAGGACCCTGAAGTACTATCATTTTTTCCAAGGTTCCAGGGCGGAGTCCCAGCTGCCCAGACTCTTCGGACTGTTTGTAATTACCCTAGGTACTGCACATCTGGAATACACAATTCCCTTCTAGACCTTTCCTTCTTACCTCTCTTCCACAACTAGCCCAGCCTAGCCCTACTTGTCTCAGGACGTTCATATTTGTACCCTCATAAGTAATTCTACAGCCCCCAGTCGTTCGTATACACATTCTACGTGCAAAAAGGATAATGCGGGAAGTGCTTTCACGGTTATATACGTTTAGTCTGCATACCCCGTGAATAACCGAGCTCCCGACAGCCACCGACTAAGCCCAACGCGAACGAGCCATGCGGCCCGCGACAGGTCGAGCACAGCAGGCTTGACCACCCAGATTATCTTCCTTTGACCTCAGCCTGGATCTCTAGATGTGTGCATGTCCTGCCAGGTCCTGCCTCCTCCAGCCGATCACGACCGTGACGTCGACGACATCCCGTCCGGCGGCCCGCCCCGCGCCCCACGCGTACGGTCATATTCTGATTTCATCCATCGTGTGGCGCGCCGGATTCGCAGTGCGCACAGTCACCCAGGACGGCCTCCACACGAATAGCACGCCCCCAACGCAGGACGCAGACGATGGCGCGAGGCTAGACATATGGCCGCTGCTGATGACCACCCCCAAGTGTCAGACCCCGGGTCAGGATCGCGCTGTGTGGCTGCGAGGCGGGTCCGTGCAACAACTGCTCGATCGTTCGCGGCCGACCACAGCAAGTACCTAGCTCGCGCCCAGAGTAATAATTATCGTGGAAGAAGACATACAGTTTGACCGCGACCGCAGGCTGTGGATGCAATGTAGATGTGATCCACAGGTCTTGGAGCCTCAACTCACCGCTGCGACTGCGACGAGGTCTGCTTGACAGGACAGTATGTCAGCCTTGGGTTTTTCCTGTACATGGCATCATGGCATCGGAGACGAGGAAATAGTGGGATGGTGGGAAGGCTTGTCTCCTGTGAGTGATTTCTCACATGCGCCCTTGACTCGTGAGTAGATCACTGTACTGGCATGTGGCCGTTCTGTTGCATGGCTATCCTTTCGGACTTGTCGGGACGAGCTGGTATCAGTCAGTCAAGTAAACAGTCGATGCTGGTTCATCAAGTCAGCCATGTACCAGTCCCTCACCAATCACTTACCAAGACCACGACACGCACGCCCGCCCACGCGGTCAAAAACACACCGAGGAAAGAAGACCGAGCGCTAGAAATACATCGTATCGAACAAAACGAGCGTGCAGCAGCGATTCCGCTTGGGAGTCGAGCGAGGAGGGGGCAGGGCGGTACCTACAAGTCGGCTGTAGCACAATCTTTGTCGCGCGCGGTGTCCTCCACGTCCATAACGCACAGTCCAGCTATCACATTACAGAACGAAGAGAGGTGGGTTGGGAGGGGGGAATGGGGAAAGTGTCAACGCATCGCAGAACGCCACAGCTGGCCATGCTGCGGATGCCCCGCGTGCGGACAAAGGGTAAGAAGGGAGTCCGAGGTGGCCTGTGAACGTATACAGTAGAAGGTGTCTCTGGCTGGTGTGTAGGGCATGGGCCCGAACTCTGTTCAGAGGACGCTCGGGGACGAGCGAAGGGCCGGCTGCAGTTGTGTCGTTTTGAAGACGGGGGACAGCAGGCGCGGATCATATCACCTGCTGCAGGGGAGAGGGAAGGGTGACCATCAGTCTCCAGGGTTCCGAATCCAAGGTCTTGAGTTCATTAGAAATCGTGGCGTGTGGGTGCGCTCCGTTCAGACGTATCCTGTCCGACTCGCCCCGGGTGTAGGAAAGCGGCGTGTCGCGGCCGACGCGGGCGTGCGCGC
>VJXU01004570.1:0-11549 GCA_008694245.1 Ganoderma sp. BRIUMSc | reverse complement strand
ATACGCGATCTGTGCGCCCGAGGGGAACTGGGAGGTGAACTCGGCCGGCAGGGTGCGTGTGAGCCGGTTCTGGAGGACGGTGGAGCCGATGGTGACACCCCACGTCTGGGCGAACGTGCGTGCGAAGGAGAAGAAGGCGAGGGCGGACGCGGTGCGCGCGACGGGCAATGGCGCCAGCGTCGGGAAGATCGTCGCTGTGAACTGTTATCTCGGGTCAGTCTGTGGTACACATTCCCGAAAAGGGTCAACGAGGGCTTACCAGGAGACCAAGGGCGGCGGCGACGATGAGCTGGAGCCCGACCCACTTTCCCGTCGAGGTGGCTGTGTCGAGGGTCGAGAAGAGGCCAAAGCCGATGAGTGCGAGCGTCCACGCGAGCAGGCTCGCCCAGCGGTACTTCTGCACGACCTGGACGAGGGTACCTGCGGCGAAAGCGAAGGGGGAGATGATAAGGGCGAGGTGGAGCGTTTGGACACTGGAGCGCAGCGGCGATGAGCCCATGCATGCTTGGAAGTACACGGGCAGATAATCTGTGGGCGCGATAAGTTCAATGTCGTATAGCGAGAGTCGTAGTGCACGTACAGAATACGGCGGTAGATATGATCCCGTGGAAGAAGGTCCCGATATAGCTGTGATGCGCTCAGTACTGAGTTGCGTGAAAATCAAGTGGTGAGCCACGTACGCCGAGACGGTGGTCCTGTTGCTGACGACCTCCCACGGGATGCTGGGGTCCTGGGGAACGAGCCACTCGTAGACGAAGAATGCGCCCATGAGGACAAAACCGATGATGAGTGTGGCGAGGGTGTGTGCGGACGTCCACGCATATGCGACGCCGCCCCAGGTGAGGCCGATCAGGGCTAGCGTCGTCCCGGCGATGATGATCACATTTCCGCTGAACTCGAGGTGGTTAGAGTGACACGAGGGGCGTAATGGCGGTGCAGTACATACAAAATATCGAGTCGGGAGAGCTTGTCGCGGATGCTCCCAGGTGGCGTGCGGACGCGCAGGAAGACAAGGACAAGAATGAACGCGACGCCGGTCAATGGCAGGTTGAGGTCTGTGCGACGGTCAGAGAGATGGACGTTGGATGTGCAAATTCGCGAGACGCACAGAAAATCCAGCGCCACGCATTTGCCTGGGCAAGGACACCACCCTAGGACAAAAGAGAGAAGTTAGAGTGCTGTATCGACTCAGAAACGACTGACTCACAATCGGGGGACCGACGCCAGACGCAATGGCCCACACACTAGAGATAATGCCCATAAACATCCCTCGCTCTGACAGCGGGACGAGGTCAGAGACGATGATCTCCGAAAGGTTCAGGATTCCTCCGCTCCCAATTCCCTGAACCGCTTTGAACGTGGCGCATTAGTGGCGTCCAACAATGTATGCACCTAGCTGGAGGAAACTCACTTCGTGCGGCAATGAGCATGTTCATGTTCTGCGATGCTCCAGAGAGCGCGCTCCCTAGGAGGAAAAGGCCGACCGAGGCTAGCATGACCGGACGACGACCGAACGCATCTGCGAGACGGCCGGACAAGGGCAAGATGGCGGCGCTGGAGAGCCCGTACGCGGAGCCGATCCAGACGAACTTGCCGCCCCCATGGAGAGACTCTGTGATGGTCGGGAGCGCGACGGAGACGGCGGTGAGGTCGAGGGCGCTGACGAAGGTGCATACGAGGACGGCGATGAAGGTGAGCCAGAACGCGGAGCCTTTACGGCAGCCAGAGGACGAGGGAATGGTGACGTCCGAGTCTGTTTGAGAGGCGGTGGCGGGCTCGACCGCCGCTTTGGCGGAGGTCTTGAGCGACATCTCGGGGAACAGGGCAGCAGGAGTGGGGTTGGGCGGGCAGGACAGCGGCTCAGGGGGGATTATATGCGTAAGTGGGCGCATCGTCCTGAGCGGGCGAGGGCGCACGCTGCGGCCATGCAGAGGGTAGACGTTTCTTCACGGCTGCATCGCTTTGTCATTGCAGAACAGCGCAGACAAATTCAGCGAGACGTACGCGGGACCATGACGCGGATTGATGCCGTGTTTGCATCCGATATTCCGACTCGAACGGTGAAACCGGGATAAATAACATGGGGCCGTATGGTAGCTGTTCCTCGCCGTCGTCGTTGACTTATAATTATGTCTTGTCCTGGCATGTAAAGAGGACTCGTAAATGAATAACAGCCTTCTCGCATAATACCTAATACCACCCTATGGCCATGACCCATTATCATCTTCGAGGGGTGTATCGTGCAAGAGGGCGCAGCTGGTGAAGGCGGAGATGGTGGCGACGTGAGGCTGATGTGGCCGAGCTGATGACGGCGTTCGGCCGCAGTCGTTCCAGGGCAGCCCGTCTCTTTCTGGTATCTTAGACGCCCTTACTCTTTCCGCGCCCCGACGATTGCTTCCGCTCCGCATCTGCTTTGTCTCCTGCCACATCGAACACACCCGCCTCCGAATTGCAAGTTCCCCACATCCTGTCTACTCCAAATTGCATTCCAACATGCGGTAGTTAATGCCAGACCGTTTTCGCCAACGAAAATGTCACCTCTAGTTGACGCTTGCGTTCAAGCCGCGGTTGCTACTTGTGACTCGTCCACGCGGACATCGGGTACGTGCTCTTCCTGCCTCCTCTTTGGCCACTGATGGACTACAGTGGCCCTTTTGCCTCAGAGTCTTTGTTATGAACGCGAGGGGCTTATTGTCATGATCCGATACGGCTAAAGGTGTGTTACAACCGTTGCGATCCGCCACTCGTCGCCATCCCTCTTTGTATCGAGTTCACGGTTTATATATCCTGTTCGCTCCCCCGTCTTGCCGCTGCATCCTGGTATCCCTTCCACATGGCTGCACTACTGGCATCCCGTCGATCCTCCGAAGGCTCTCTGCCGCCGCTCGACTGGCCGTATTCGCGAGACTCTTGGCAGCTTGAAGACGACCTCGAATTCGAGGAGCCTCCCAAGGCGTCCGGTGCTTCTCCACTGCTGCAAGGTGCCATATTCTGCGGCGAAGTCGCTTTTCCTATGCACGGGGATATGCTGCTTTCGATATCTCCCAGACTGCACGATCTCGTGTTCGCCACGAACACGTCTTGCGGAGAATGGTCGCATGACCTGGACGACGACCTTCTGGACCTTAGCTGGTTCTTGGAGGCTGGTTCGAGGACCTCCCTGCAACGGTATGTCTCTTGCGCTCCTTCCTAGGCTCTGCACTGTTCCCTGATTCTCGTCGTGACAGGACCGCCCTATGCTCCAAGCCGCCACTCATACGGGACGAGTCATCTTTCGAGGAGATATCCGCCATCATCCACCTCAGTCGCAAGTACGAGTCGGCCCACCTCTACCATTCCGCGGTCGCATGGCTCGAGCGCCACTTCACGCCTGGCGACTTGCGTTTCGACATGCGGACGCCTCCAGGTTTCCTCGAGACTGGCGCTATAGGCGTGGTGAACCTTGCCCGGACGATCGATCGCCCCTCCCTTGCTGCTGGGGCCATCTTCGCGTGCTGTAGGCTCTCCGTCGAGGACCTCACCAACGGGTACGTGCGCGACGACCGCGGCAAAGAGACGCTTCCGTTAGATGACATCGTGCGGGTCCGGCTGACGCGAGACAGGCTCGTCGGTGCATGCATCGTTTCCGCGGGCTGTGTCTATCGGTCTGGGTGCGATCCGGCTTGTGGAGGTGTCCAGTGCGGCGACTCGCTGGACAGGATGCGGCAGATGACCGTCGAAGCTCTGTTGGACACTCGGCCGTCTCAGCCCATACGCTTCCCTCTTCTGCAAGGAAGCGCGGCCGAACACGCGGAGGCCGGGCTGTGCGAGGTGTGTTTGCAGATGGTGAAGGCGAGGGAGCGCGAAGCACAAGAAGAATTATGGGGCCTTCTGCCGTGCATCACCGACGAAGTGGTCCCGGGCTGGGCTGGGCAGTGCCCTAAGCATTGTCCTGCCCCTGAGGCGTCCGAGTCTACCTGACAGCGACTCAGCGGAGTTGGAGGACTGCTGTATGGACGGGCCGGTTCATGACTGGATGCACTACATGCGCATGAGTCAGTGGACCTCGTAGAAGGGGGATGCACTTGCCTCGCCAGCGTTCAATCTAAATTTTTGCACCGTGACCCTTCCATCTTCGCTGGCTATTGTGCTCCGCAGCACTCGCTGCGAACAGCTGTATCGAACTACTTTTGCGGACACTGAAGTTGGTAATGCATTGTCATTTGTACTGCCCATTTTCTCATTTGGGTGAGGGTGATTCAGACTTCCGACTCACACAGATGTGGCACCAGTAGTTCACTTGGCATCGCGAAACATTATGTCTATTCAATTGATGTGAGATAGCTCATGCACATGTGTCGTTTCTGCGGCTTGGGTGCGTCAGTGGTAACGGGCTGCGCCAATTATACATACCGAAATGCTGCCCATGCCCTTATTCTGCAGGAAAGCGCTCCATTATACGTGGATGCCAGCCTGTTCGACCCATGCGCGAAGACGGCAGAACATCGATGAAGAAGCACAAGACAAGAAAGGAGCTCTGGGGTCTTCTCCCATGCGTTGATTGAACTATAACTTACGATCCCTCAGCTTCCACATCCTGTGTGTTCACTTGGCTAGCTGAGTACGGCATTCCTTCATGTGAAGATGGTCGTGGAATGCCCATTGTCCACTGGACCGCCATGCGTTGTCGTGCGCGTTAGTTGTGCGTCCGTCATTAAACCCTAATACAACGAAGCGTGCTTTGGAACTGCCGCTCTGCATGCTGTTTTCCATTTAAAACGACCCTTACATTCTCCCCACTTTACTACGCGCCTTCGTGGCAATTAACACTCGCCATCTTGCCATCCAAGCCAACAGCCTGCTCTCCTCCCCGCTCTTTCACGTCCTCGACGTCGTCTTGCATTTCCCCTACTACTCCACTCTTCTGGTCCTCGGAGGCTGCGCTGCATTATCATACTACCTGGTATGTCATACTTGTATCAAAATTGCTACTCATGACTGATCCTCTAAGAGTAGCCCGGCGCACTATGTGGCTACTTAGTACCAACCGTGCAGAGTTACACTACTTCTCCAGGAACTCTGATGCCGATGGAGGATACGCGATCCTCTCGCACACCTGGGACAAACACGAGCAAAGCTTCCAAGACGTCCAGGCCATCGGCGAAGACAGTTTCGAGGCAGGAACTAACCCACGCGATCATCGGGACCTCTCACCGAAGGTCCGGGAGTTCCTCATCCTTGCCGAGAAGAACGGATACCGCTGGGCATGGGCAGACTCGTGCTGTATCGACAAAACGAGTAGCAGTGAGCTCTCAGAAGCTATCAACTCCATGTATCAATGGTACGCCGAGGCTGAGGTCTGCTACGCATACCTTGCCGATGTTCCCGGCGACGATGATGTGGAAGCTCCCGACTCCGCCTTCCAGGAAAGCCGGTGGCACACGCGCGGCTGGACGCTGCAGGAACTCATCGCCCCGGAGTCTGTCATCTTCCTATCCTCGAACTGGGGCCGTTTAGGCAACAGAGCCGCCCTCGCGAATCTAATTCAAAAGATCACAGGAGTACCCGCCGGGATCTTGACTGGGGAGGACAGGCCAGCGGAGTTCTCGGTCTCGATGCGCATGACCTGGGCATCCAAGCGCCAAACCACAAGGGTGGAGGATCAGGCGTACTGTCTGATGGGCCTGTTTGGAGTTAGCATGTCGACGAACTATGGAGAGGGAAAGAAAGCGTTCATCCGTCTTCAGTACGAGATTATGCAACACAACCCCGACATGAGCCTCTTCGCGTTCGGCCGTTTTCTCGATCAGGAGGATATTCGGGACCATCGCATCACCCTTCGGTCGCAGGGCCATATTGACCGCGGCAATTCTTGGCAGTATCTCATGGCTGAGTCCCCACAAGACATAATAAACAAATTCTACTTCATCCCAGATCTCGGATCAAACGCGAAACAAATATATCCTCCTGCGGAGTATCTTAGTACTGTATCCGAGTCCAGCCCTAGTACGTCCTTTCTAATTGACTTGAACAACAGTTCAGTTTTGACAAAACACTCAATTATAATATAGGCGACGAGCCAACCACCACTCATACCGGACCCTTCGATAGCGTTGAGATGCCACGTATTTCGGTGACTAGCTACGGTGTCAAGCTCAGACTTCCCGTGGCCACTATCGACAAGGCAACTATTGCGGTCATGTTAGTATGCGCAGGCGATGGGCGGAACTTCGGGCTGTTCCTCACGAAGGATCCTCGTGCAAAGGACCCGAGGAGACCGCGCTTTTTCATTGGTTGTGATTTTACCCAAGCAGCCACGGGTGACGCGCCGTTCCTAGCTCGGATGGCTGACCTCGGACACAACCTCTATAACCTTACCTTCAACGGCCAGCGGATAGAGCCGAAGTGGAGCACCATCTACGTCCTACCCTCTGCCTCTCACGTCGACGCAGGAAGTGCCACGATTCCTAGCCTCATGCTCAACTCCAACCCTGCGTCACGATTTCGATTCCCCCGCTGGCTTGTCTCGCGCTTGATCTCCCTTCAGTTTGAGGTAGATCAGGTGAGAAATACAGACATGCTGCAGGTGATCAGGATTGTCCACCGCGTCGAGGGCCGTATTTGGATTTCTTTGGGCTCATGCACAAGTCATCACGATCACGACCATCCTTGTCCTCTTTGGGCAAAGGTTGACATAGTATCCTACACCGACCCAACCAGTTTTCCCCACAACTGCACAGAGGACCACATCGATTCCAAGTCCTGGGCGGGTCGGTCAAAGGAATTCGGCGACACCGGCCGGAGGGTTCGGCTGTCACTCATGCCATCTACACAGATGTCAGACAGCAGGCTCTTACTCAGCTTGGAACTCTTTGGAAGCGTTTTCGAGAAGCTCCTTGTAAAATTCGCCATCTCATTCCCCTCACTTTCGGACTTCAAAGGGAGCACTGCTCCGCCCCCCACTCGACCCGCACGTCGCCTCCGCGCTGCTTCCGATGCCCAGAATGCCACCACCTCCCGATCCGGAGACGCTCTCATCACCCAAACCTCACGGACTCCACTGACTTCCATTCATAAACCTTCGCCCAACTCCACAACAACATTCCGTGGATTGAAATCCTGGATCCTCAGCATGCCCTTGAAAAGGAACGGCTACACCAACGGCAGGTGGCAGAGAAGTAGTACCCGAGGGTGTCCCATCTCGGAGAAACCTGATACGGGGGGAGAGCAGAGCACTGAAGGACCTCTAGACAATGTTCAAGGGCGTTGAGGACCTTCCAGATCCGGAGAGGAACCTGATACCTCATAATGATCGACAATAGCCTTGGTCAACTGCCTCGTTCCAATCTCCGCACCTATTGCGCTCGAGTTCTACTGCTAAAGCCCCGCCAATCACTGTCCTAGCATCGCATATGGCACTCGTACAGTCCCTTATGAATCTATGTCTCCCGGGACACCGGCCATCCTTCTCTCCATTTCGCTCCATGTGTTCTTATTGCGCACCATTCTCTCCACGCATTTATTTGCTGTTGTTATTATCTAACACCATCTCGTTCTCGAGCTCGTTAATATTGCGACCCGGCTCCTGTTCCATGCGACGACCGCCCGTTGTACCATACCACGATGTCATTGATTGTTTCAGTCCCGGCATCTCCTGCCACAGTCGCAGACCTGGATAATCCCACTGAGATAATGCTTCAAGCGGCCTGTCATCGCGACTGGAGCGAACACTGGGTGCTCACCGGACTTCTTCTTGCGCACCGCCTTGGTTGGCTGGGTTGACATCCCTTGCGGGGAAACAGACCTTCAGGAGAAAACGAGATACAAATCAGCACTCACATTGACACTCTGACGAGGTTCCGTGAACCTCAGAACTAGCGTGCGAGACAGTTGAGGGGACCCTGAAAGAGTGAGGAGATTCAACTGTTGCTGAATCTTAAAATGTACCGTGGGATGGATCTGGTCCGAAGCGCAGGGACGGCGAAGGGCATGGTGCGGAATGAGTCGGGTTCAGGATGGAAGACGTCGAAGGAGGAGATAAGGATATGACCATATTGCCGTCTGCGGTGAATAGTGTTGCGGGGATACAGTCACGTCTACGTGCACATTTAAGTCGAGAGGCAGGGCGGAATACAGTGTTTTTGTACTCACCATGGCTGCTCGCTTCCCGCACGGTGAGAGATCGATTGACTCCCCGACACCTTGGCAAGGAGGTATTCGAGCAACACCCGCGCTCGTCTACGTAGTAGAGCCTGTTACAAGCCTTGCCGTGGTATGTTCGCCAGCATGACAGCAACGGTGGTGCCTACAAGGTCGATCGCGACCTGGCCATTCACCCAGGTCAAAGCAGAGTTAAAGTATGTAGTGATGGCACACAGGTGTTCCTGAGTTTACCTTGCGACACGCTATGCAGTACATAGTGCGTGAGCTTGTGTCTACAGGGCTAGATTGGAGAAGTCTGGACTGTGCTTGGCATAGGGCATAGAGACAGGACAGATCGAGGAGAGAGCACGGGAGAGGACTAGCGCCGACGTGAAGGTACGTGGTCACATGATCTCCAATTGACGCGTACCGTGTTGCCGTCTCGACTCTCGACGTGTACATGTCAAGCTCGAGTGACCAGGTGAGACTCAAACATGGCTACAGTACGGGCCACAAGTGAAGTTGACAGCACAGACCATTTCGCTCCCCTCCACCCCTCTCTGGCACCATCTCTTCCTCTCTTAGACCTAATATTCTCCAGGTCCCTCAGGGGTACGTACGAGGAGGGCTCGATTCAGTGATCGTCGCGCCGCACGGACACTCCCGATGAATGTGCTCACGATGGGCCTGGATCGCCCTCGGAAGGAGAGACCTCCAAACCTCAGAACAAATGGCGTGGGCAGCATTCAGGCGGGTAGACGCCGTCGCAGCGCAAAAATACTTACTACGGACTTCGCAAGGTCAGACGTAAGTTGGTCAACCACGCCTGTCCCCGCTCCTTTGCTCTATGAACACCCGATCACGAAATCAGCGAGCCTTCAAAACTATCTTCAACCTTGGCACTTGCATGTTTCGTCTCGGTCTCTTCTTCTCCGTTTACGCCATACCCTCAGGTTTTCAGCTTAACCGTGGTTTCACTGACACGATGCTGCAGTCCGCAGACCAGATGCCAACCTTCAGCAGTCCCTTCGAATCCGTCATAAGTACTCGGTGTCGCCACAGAGCAGCTGAGAGAACTACATGATCAACATGCTGGTAGACGCAACTTGGGCTGGTCGGACAAGGACAGCTCAACTCACTCACATCCGGCCCAAACTGCTGCGATGTCATGTCCTGGATAGTCAAGGATATCACCTTTGGAACGTGGTGCTCTCATCATCGCCGTTGATCTTACTTAGCTCCTCGAGAGATTGCTGCTCATCGCGTTCCTCGGCGAAATGTCTTGTAACTATGGTGTACGAGGCCGGACTCTAAGTCCTCTAGGGTTCAGAATAGGACCATCTAGGACTATATCCTTTTCGGTCCGCCCTTCGATGAACAGCTACGTAACTATGCGATTATCTGGTGTGTGTTCAAGCAGGATGTGAATTTTTCATCGTGCATGACCTTACCTAGTTAGACCAGAAGTGCATCGCGGCGCGCGGGGGCCAGGAGGCGAGCATCGTCTTCGCGCGCGTAGTGCACTCGCAAGTATAGACCGTGACCTCGCTGCTGGCAGTGCTCAACGTGTTTGCGATGTTGGACATGCATCAGGACAGATCATGGATGAGCCCTTCAACGGTGATTTGCTCCATAGGTGCGCCATTTTCCCATTGTTGTGTCCCAGTCGTTCAATTTGCTTCCCTCATCAGAAGTCTCCTGATCAGCGAGTTACAGACTCACAATGTGACGACAGCGGACCTTGTCGTCTCTCTCGGTACCCATGACTGCATTATCATTCAGGGCATGCTCTCGAAGGTCCTTGCAATAGACTACAGGTTGTCTGAGTCGATCCCTGAGGATCGTGAAGTACAGAAGAAGGCCCGGGACGTGGTCGAGCCCTTTTAGCGCATTCGGGAAAGCAGTGCGCAAACGTTGGTGCCGTCGACCTGCATAGCGCTGTTTAAGTACAAGTTCGAGATTGTCGTTTGGACCGCAAGGCCGGGGACGACTTCGCGCTCCCGCAAATCCCCGCCCTCCGAGGCAGGAAGGGATCACCGACCAGGACTCGAAACACCAGACGAGCGAGGACTGGCTCGCAGTGGTGGAGGGCAAAAAGTACCCGAACTATTCCCCTGTGTTGGCAGAGTACGTGTCTGAGCCTCTATTGGACAGCGGCTTTGAGAACTCGGAAGACTGCTATATGGAAGGGCCGGCACACATTTCTCCGATGTCCTTGACATGAATCACTGAACCTTCTTGTCCCCCATTTTCGTTGTCAATGCACTTTCATCTTCCAGAAACACCAGCCAGACTCAAGATCCTCGAGTTCATGGACACAGCGTCAACATAGGCAGTGGATAGAATGGGTTCGTGTTGAGTGGTGTCTTGTATACGTAAGAAACCGCGTTCTGATTGGTGTCGACGAGCTCCAAAGCCTGCCGGAACATGCACACTCGATCGCGCTCTCTGATTCGTGTCCTTCCTTATCCTGTGTCCTCCTTGTATACCACATCCAGTATGCACAGGTTCCTGTATCCAATCTAACGAACCGGATATGTGCGGACCTGTGCTCACTGCTTCCACGCTGGTTGGTCGAATGTTGAGTGATTGAACTTTAATATCGAGGTGGTCTGCGCGAGTAGTAACGCACGTTCAACACTCATTCCTCTCATACAAACACGTCTTTGTGTTTTGTCGCAGCGGCTGCACATACAGCTAACTACACAGACAACCTCTACTTTCACCTCTCACCTCTCCCGCCATCCATGTCCACAACCCACGTGCACTCTTCCCCCTCCTCCTTCACGCCAACGCCCCTGTGATCTGTTCCACCTCTCTGCTCTCCTCCGTTCCATGGTGTACCCACATTAACCAATCATCTGATACGTCAAAATTGGTATTGACACTGCTACTTAGGCTGATTCCCTTCTCGTATAATGTCGCACGGCAGGGCTCGAGGAGGCGAAGCTCGAGGAGGAGGGCTTCCTGTTGAGGCTTGCGGAGCACAACATGAACAGGCGGCAGATCAAGAACGCCTGTAAGACGGCGAACTCCTTGCCCTGGCGGCCAGTCTGGCGGCCAGTCGAGATGAGAAGATGCGTATCGAACATTTGGAGCAGGTACTCAACGTGATGGAGGAGTTCATGAAGGACTTCATGCTCGAGCAAACCAGCGATAGGCCACGGGAAACTGGAGAGGAAATAACGAGACCCGGATCAGGACCTTCGGGGTGGGGGGAAGAGATTTGTCCGTCGAATTACCAAGTACCTAGCTGCATTCCGGTCCATTTAGAAGTAGAAGTATATGGTCGAGGTACTTCGGACACAATACTGCTTACTAGAACTTGTTACCATTTCATTCGCCCCTCGCAGACCTCGAGAGGGAATTCGAAGAGTCTCTTCATGTTGCCTCCCTGGGCGGTCAATTGTTGACTATTAGCCCCCACC
>VJXU01004566.1:0-12089 GCA_008694245.1 Ganoderma sp. BRIUMSc | reverse complement strand
GAGCTACTGGCCCGTTACGAGACAGCATTGACCACCTACCAGAACTCGCTCCAACAGCAAGTCTCACTCCGGTCACAGCAATTATCCGAGCACGCCAGCGACCTTTCGTTGCTGCATGCTCGGTCTGATGCAGTGATCCGCGAGTACGCGGAGGAGGTACGAACTGCACAGTCGCGTACTAACCGCGCAATCCAGGACAATCAACAGATGTTGTTCGATGTCGAGTGCACAATCGCGGAGTCCCGCCGATCCCTGGGACTCCCTCCGCTCCAGACAACGGCATCCCCACAGCCACTACCCGTACCCCCTCCTATGTCCCGTTCCGCACCCCCGTTCGACGCCGTCTCGTGCGACGCCACTAGCTACGGTGCACGCACTCACTCGTCGCCATTAGCCGCTACCCACGTACATGAGGCGAGCACTCGATCGCCTCTGGGCCACAGCCATCCCATGATGCCTCGCCTGCCATCCGAATCGCTGGACGACTATGACCAGCGAATTGGGCGTGCAGTACGGCAACAAGGGCGGATCACTCAAGCGATCCAGCCCAGTGTAGATAATTTAGCTACGGGTGTCCACGATGTACACATGAACACGGCTCCAAGCAACGGAATGAGAGACACGATGGCGCCTCGCGGGGCGCCGCATGCTCAACAACCGACCCATGTTAGTCAGGATCCGTATGCAGCATATAGATCGACCTATGAGGTGATACTGGAGGAACGGCATGAGCGTGAGCGTCAGGAGCTCCGGTGAATGCAACGGGCAGCTGAGGGCACAGCAACTGCGCCTCCGCCCACAGCAATTCACGAGTCGGAGCCCGCACCCACGATGTTCGTGCGTTTCCATCCAGGAACGCTGGGACAGTCAGCCTCGCACTTGCAGGCAGAGCGTAACCCCCGACATCAGCCCATGCCGATCTATACGGCGGGGCAACCGTTCGACGTGCTCCAATCAGCCTCCGGGCACTACGGCAATCGTCAGAGTGGAGGCGTTAGTGGTCGACTCACTAACGTCCATCTCGACGGCCTCCAACAGCAGATAACCAACAACATCAGGTATAAAATCGGGCGATCGCTCCCTCCGCTACCTGAGGGAGCAAAGCAACCAAAGATAGAGATGCCCGAGAAATACGCGGGATCCAGCGACCACCAAGCATTCTATCGATGGCTCGATGGTGTCCTGAACTGGATGCGGGCCTACAATTTGTGTGGGCCCAACGCTGACATACATAGACTGCGCCATCTTCGTCAACACTTGACGAAGGACGCCGAGGAGTGGTACTCACAGGAAATAGACCACCCGTCGATTACGACTGTCCCATCGTTCGAGGAGACAATATGCGCGATGCATGCGCGATTCATCCACTCGAACACGGCGGCAAGGGCGACTGAGGCCTTCTCGTGATGCTCGTACTCTACACGTGGTGGAGTCGAGAAATTCGCTGAGGATCTGAAGCAGCATGCAGCTGAGATGATCGAACATCCGAATAATTATGAAATGAACATGAAATTATTCTATGGACTCCCATCTGCGATGCAGAGGGACCTACAAGTACACCGGGGCATATCCTCCGAGTACAGTACATGGATTATCATTCTTGAAAATGCACGTCAGCTGGAGGAAGCGTACCGGCGGACTGACGCCACGACGTCGAATCAAACGTCGAGCTACAGTCGCCACGCTGGCTCCAACATAACCGATCGCCCACGCGAATGCACGGACAGCTCGAGGATAGTGGATCGAGACCGTCCTCGCTCCCAATCTCGAGGGCGCTCAAGTGAGCGCCGCGACAATCGCCGCTCGTTCGACCGTGGTCGCCACAGTGATTCTGTGCACGGCCGTGAACGCGCCGACTGTAGCAGACAGTCACCCGGTCGACCGCGATTCCCGCCGCGCCCGCCGACGCCAGGCCCTTTGGTAACGAAGGACTCGAACGCGTGTTTCGCGTGCGGGAAGACAGGTCATTTCAAAAACGACCCGATATGCCCTAAATATAAAGAAACGATGCAGTCAGCATCAGCCACAATTGGCACCTGGAAGCCGCGGTTCCACGCTCAGCGTGTCGTCTCCGAAGCAACGGGAGATGATCGCCACAATTGGGGCGGGTCTCAGTATGACTCGGACGAGTCGCCCCCAGGTTCAGATCATGAACCGGAGGGAGAGGATTCGGACGAGGCGTCAGAGATATTGCGCGCCCACGCCATGCGCATAATTGAGCAAGAAGACGATTGCCGGCAGATGAACAATGCAGTAACTATGCGGGGAATGCAAATTATCCCCGCAGAGCCTGACGACAGCGACGACGACTGGCACTCTTGCGAGAGTGAAGTCGACGAGCCTACAGTCAGGCTGCACGCCATGCACACTGCGCAGAAACCAACCGCAAAACCGACCGAGTTCCGCTCCATGGTGCAATGACGAAAAGAACCGTCGAGCACCACCCAGCCGGAACGAGACCCCACCAGACAAGCGGTGCTCAGCGGGATGGTTGAAATCGCCGGAAGCATGGCCTACACCATGTTTGACTCCGGAAGCACCACAAATGGTGTAACTCCGGAGTACAGCCATATCATGAGGACGCCGAAGATCATCCTCGAGGAGCAGGTAGTGCTCCAATTGGGATGCTCCGGCTCTCGGTCCAAGATCAACTTTGGAACGAGAGCCCCAGTGTCCCTCGGGCCGCTGCGGGACTCGGATACCTACTTCGACATCGTAAATCTGGACAGGTACGACTGCGTGCTCGGTACGCCCTTCATGAACGAGCACGGCATCGTCCTAGATTTCCATCGACGAGAAATAGTCATCCGTGGCGAACACATACCAGCATTCAGCCATGAGGAGGACTCAGCCTTCCGGGCCAATCGTCGCCATTCTGGCAGTGTAGAGCGGAGTCGAAAGGCCAGCAATTGACTTCCGACCCCCCACGGAACGCCTAAGCGACCGGGCACGACGACCGTGGCGGAAGCAGAGGACCCCGAGGTCCTGGCAGCCCGTGCCAAACCAAAACTCCCTCATAATCATCCCGCCATCCTGCTATCCTCGGATGATGAAGATAGCGGAGAGGAGGCCCCGAGAGCGACGCCGCACCGACGTCGAGACCATAACGAGGAACCAGAGAACCCTGTTTTCCCAGACAGGGACTCTGGAACTGAGCCCGAGGATCCGGAGCCAGCGAGGCACTCGCGGTCGGTATACATCACCTACCCCGACCGCGAGCACTTCGCGTACTCCCGTATAAAGAAAAAACCAAAAGAGAAAAGAGACGGCCTACCGGCTATCGCGCACTATGACATGATCACACCTCACTCCTCGAGGGTGAAGCGAGACAAGTATGGTCGCAAAGACCCGCTAGGCGCGAACAATGAAATGGAAGAGGAAATCAAACAATATGTGCAGACTCACTTACCTACGGGCGAGGCTGGGCATACCTGTGAGATGACTCGGACCCATTTCACTGACCAAGATGTTCCTCATCTGAGGGAAAAATGGTCAGCCGACGTATCGGACCTTACGGGCGATATACCTCTCGAGCTTCCCCCGCTCTGAGAGGTAAATCACCACATTCCGATCATCAACGAGGAAAAGCGGTATACGTACCACCATCCCCGCTGTCCAGACGCTCTCAAGGACCAGCTGCGAGAGAAAATGGATAAGTACTTGAAGGCTGGATGGTGGGAAATGCAGCCTGCAGCCCAGGCTGCACCACTCCTCTGCATACCCAAGAAAAATGGAAAATTACGCACCGTCATCGATGCGCGACAATGAAACGAGAATACGATCAAGGATGTGACTCCTTTCCCAGATCAGGAGAACATCCGGAACGATGTTGCTTGCGCAAAGTACCGGTCTAAAATAGATATGTCAGACACGTACGAACAGATTCGTATTGAGGCCGCTGATATATGGAAGACAGCCTTCTCAACGATCTACGGCACTGCAGTCTCCCATGTTATGCAACAAGGAGACTGCAATGCCCCGAGCACGTTCCAGCGGCTCATGACATGGATATTTCGAGAATACATCGGGATATTCGTCCACGTTTACTTGGACGATATCTTCGTGTTCTCCAGCACGATCGAAGAACACGAGCAGCATCTCAAGCTCGTGTTCGACCGACTACGTGAACACAAACTATACCTTAGCAAGTCTAAGCTAGATTTGTACTCGTCGTCAATGGAGTGCCTAGGGCACCGGATCGACGAGCGGGGTTTGCACGCCGATGCAGACAAACTATCCCGAATTTGAGACTGGCAACCCATGAGATCGCTGAATGAAGTCCAGCGATTCCTCGGGCTCATTCAGTACCTTGCTCACTTCCTGCCCGATGTATCCGCCTATACGTCGCCTATAAGGCTGAACGTAGGTCGACCTACAGATGATTGGGAGCTGAACCTATAAGTTCACACAAATTTTCAACCATGATTGGGATCTGTTTAGGTCGACCTGAAATTTCACCTAAACCTACAGCTCACAAACCTATAGAATCCAGGCCACCCAGATATTGACCTAAACCTATTGCAGGTTGCAGGTTATAAGCCATAGGAGACCTATAGTGTGCATGTTTTATGCTCAAGTGAAGTTCAATGCACGCATTGAGAGTGCCGGACCGTTGATCACTATCTTGAGAGGATTGCTACCCATGTTGATAAACA
This sequence comes from Ganoderma sp. BRIUMSc, assembly GCA_008694245.1. Taxonomy (NCBI): domain Eukaryota; kingdom Fungi; phylum Basidiomycota; class Agaricomycetes; order Polyporales; family Polyporaceae; genus Ganoderma; species Ganoderma sp. BRIUMSc. Next base: position 7,434 of record VJXU01004566.1, on the reverse strand, counting down.
TTTACATTACTTATAGAGCATACAAGCATGGGTTTTGCACGCATACAATGTTAGAGACCCGATCACGATTGGATCTATACTGTACACCATGGCAGGCAATGCAGACTGAGCCTCCAGTGCGTATATCAAAGGCGCAGCTCGCTTTTTGACATTGCCGTGATAAGCCGTGATATCCGGAGAGGTAAGCGCCTGTCATCGAAGCAGAGGCACGCCAGCATACCACAGAGACGCAAACATGGTCTCGGCTCGCGAGACGTCATCATCACATTTAACTCCGTGTACAATACAAAACAAGTATGCTAGTTGTTGATAATGCAGGGCGGACACTGTGCGGGGCGGTATTGGACAAGGCGAGACTTGGTGGGGGTAGCTAAGATGGGGGCTCGCGAAGTTCCCCGCCGCCGGATAGAAAACTTCAGCCAGCAGGCCCAGCATCATGGCTGGCTGCAACATGCGGTTCTGGTTTCTGATGGGCGGTTCACGGCGTCGGGGCACTGGATGCTGATCTTCGGAGGGCGGGCAGGCGGAGCCGCCGACAACGGAGGCGATAACTCAGATCACCGTTGCCAGTGCGGTGAACACAACGGGCAGTTGGCGGGACGGGAATGGGTGCATGGGGCCACCGAGCACGGCAGCAGGAGGCGAGCATGGCAGCAGGATGGGTCAATGGGAGAATAGTTGGCACTCAGCTGGATGGGATAAGGAGCGACAGGCGGGGGGTTCGAGCTCGACGATGAGCGGACGCCATTCTGCCCTGACAGCTTGGCAGAGTGTCGGTGGTGGTCGAGCCCTCGGATGTGGAGTACGTTGGGCTGGCTGCTGGCGAGCTTGGTCGGCAGGTGAGATGGTCGATGAAAGGTGACAGAAGGAGGGCGCTGTCTTGGTCCCGCCTTAACGTAGGGGCGGCGACCCGGCGATGATGGCAGCAGACGTGTCGTCTCAGGGCAGATTCCCACGCGCGGGGCGGTTGACGCGATTGCGTGGGCACTGGACATCGATGTGTGGTGAAGGAGGCGGAGCGGGTCAGAGAGTCAGTGTCATGGGCCCAGAAGACTCGGGCGGATGACTTACCATCGAGGGCCTGGCGCCGCGGGAGGATAGGGCATGCGAGCATGAATTTGATGGGTGCTGAAGAGGGCGGTGATTGTTCTGTCGTAGTACGAGCTTGACGCGGAGGAGTGGCGACGGTCGTGATAGCGACCAGTAGGAGAGTGGGCAGCGAAGGGCGTAGCGCGACTGCGCCCGTCGACGCTTAGCAGTCGTCCAATTTGCTGCCGTTCGACATACGGCAGGGCGTGGGATGATAAGAGGAGCAGGGAGGGGGGGGGTGGAGCGCTGGGGAATGCGATGAGGTTACGAGCTCGAAGACTGACCATTTGGCTCATCTTCGGCTCAGAGGGTGGAACAGACTTACTTGGATTGTGCGAGGTCTCTGAGTCACCGCGTCTCCTCCAACCGTGCCTCCGTGAGCTCGTGTTCAAGGGTTTTGCGGGGTATCGACTGTTCGTGTTTGAAGGGGAGTGCTCGTTGGATAGTGAGGGGTGGTATGAGGTATGGCGATGAATTCGAGTGGAGGGGGTAGAAGGAGACCAATCAGTCGGCGGCAATTCGCGTGCGGTGCAGCCCTAAGATCTTCGCACGAGGCCTGGAAATCATCACCCATCCCTGAAAATCTTCCGATTTTCAGGGCTGGGTGCATAAGACTTTGGCCCCTGTGGTTTGTTGCAAAGTTAACTATCTCACCGCGGAGATAGTTTTGGATGGAGACGGCGCTGCACAGCGGCAGACTTGGAGTGACCTTGGCGCGCCGAGAAATGTTTGCGATAGGTTATCGCATTCACAATTGAACTAACTAGTACATGAACAGATTGCGCTCGCGCGCTGTACGTAGTTTCTAGACGAGCAGGAACGGAAAAAGGATAGGCATACTGATGCAATGTCGTACATGGACGGGGCAGGGAGGCGATCACGACAGAGTAGGAGGGGGTAGCGTGGGCGGAAACGGCAATGCAACGACGCGACATCGAGAGGACATGGGTTGGATGCTGAGAATACGACGAAGGGAAGCGGAAAGTGGGAGTTTACCTTATGATTAAGCGGCCATATGAATGCCCGGCACCTAGTCCTCCTCCTCGGCATCGTCGGACGAGATCTCGATGGTCTCTGAACTGAGCGGTACGCGACGGGCGCGCTTGTTCTTCTTGTCCGCACCGTGGGGAGCAGTGATGTTGGGCTTTGAGGTCTTGCGACGGATAGGTGCGGGCATAGTAGCGACCTTCAAAGCGGAGGACGAGGAGCCAGGAGTGGCGAGGCCCGCTTTCGCCGCGGGACGAGGCTTCGCGACAGTGGCCAGGCCCTTGCCCTTGGAGGTCGACACGTGGGAGACGGATCGGGCGTCATCATCCGAGAGAGGCTCCTGCTTGACCTTGACAGGCGGCATACCAGGCTCCTGCTTTATCTTGACGGGCGGGGCAGCGGGCGGCGGGCGCAACATCGTGGTCGTCATCACGGCCACGAGCTTCTCGCATCTTCGTCTTGAGGAGGTCGACGGCGTCTGCCTCGTCAACTAGGCCATCGACTCGAGCCCAGGACCCCAGGAGCGCGCTCGCACGGATACTCGCGTCACCTAGGGAGTGGCGGAGTTGAGAGACAGTGAGACCTCCTCGGGAAAATGCACGCTCAGCGTCAGTGGACGTGGCTGAGTAAATGATAGCGTTAGAAGATGGATATTGATCCCGGGTCCGGCTGGACGCGCTTGCCAAAGAGCAATCTGGCTTACCAGGGACTGTTAGGAAGTTGATCGCCATCCGACCCAAGGCCTGCGTGCCCGGATCATTCTTCGAGGCCTTGAGGTGTAGTTCCCAGAAGCCGATCGGATTGGTGATGGACTTCGTGGGTGGGGTTGCTAGGTACTCCTCGAGGGCATCCTTGGTAGAAAGGGCCTGCGCGGTCGACGCGAACATCTTCCGAGTGCTCTGGAACATGTTCAAGTAGTCAGTATGTATGCCTATAGTGACATAAGGAGACGGGCGGACTACTCACGTCAAAAGTGGCGCGAGCGCTCAAGTGGCCGGGGCGACGTTTGGGAGCGCTAGAGGACTGGGACTGGGCGGGGGATTCGGAGTCGCCCGCGTCCGCGTCGTCTTCGCCCTTGACCATGGCGGCGGGCTTGTAGTACTTGGTCCATTCCTCGCGCACGAGTCGGAGCGCCTCGTCCACCCATTCAGCCGGCCACTCGTGATCTGCGAAGTACTGCATCTTGTATGCGGGATGGAGGACTGCCAGAAAGAGACAGCATTAGCGATATACATGATGTCATCAAATTGATGGCGTACTCATCGCGATCCGGTAGACAACACTTTGGTCTGTCTTCGAATAGTACCGGTTGATGACTTCAATGCCCCGCTCGGCAGCTGACCGAACGATCTTCTTGAGCACGGGGTCCTGCTTGAAACGAGCGAGGTGCTCGGTGAGGATGTCCATGTAGGGAATCACCTCGTGCACCAGCGCGTGTCTGTTTGTGGACATTTTGTTGGTGGCATACAAAAACGGCTAAGGGCGGCATCGCGTGAGCTCGGAAACGTCAAAATCCATTCAAAAGGTTGACGTACGTAAAGCAGTTCGTAGAGCTCTCGGATAACTGTCCATTGCTCAACATCTAGGATGAAGCGGTGAAGGCGGACACCGCCCACGGTGTTAAATTGGTGCATGTCGCAGAGGGCGTCGAGCACTTCTTGCATGTCGATCGCGCGGCCGAGACTATGGGTGACGGTGTTCCAGCGGGTTCGCACGGGGCGGATTAGCACCTGGCTCTTGAGGTTTCCCTCCTTTGCCAAGCGCGCCAGAGCTGCGCGGATCTGGGGGCGGCAGAATACATGGCTAGATAGCACCATGATCTGCACGAAGAGGATGAGAGGGGCACGGATGGGACAGAGTCGAATGACTGCACTTGCCTTTTCGAGCACCTGCTTCCCCGCCACCAGTTCCTCTTTGGACACCTGAACTGTGCTGGTGTCCGCGTGCTCGATGTCGTCGATGATCGTGTCATCGGCTTCATCACGGGCCTCGTCGGTCTGCTCTCCGTCATCCCCTTCATCTGGAACCAGGCCAGCCTCAGCCTCATACTCAGCGAGAACATCTTCGTCCGCGTCCAGGTCAGCAAGAACCCCATCGAACTCGGTGTGTGGCGTCTTCGAATTCTTCTTCCCTTTGCGCGTGCGCGAGAAGCGAGATAAGATTGCCTGAGGGCGGGCAAGGCCTGACGTGAGTGCCACAGCTTGTGCGGGAGGATGACGGCGTCGATTGGATCTGATCGTACCTTGACGATCAAGTTGAGGACATGCCCAAAGCAGCGCACGCGCATCTCGTAGCCGCGGTATCCCGGAATCCGGATGGCCATCTTGTCGATCATCGTCTGGTTGTTCTCGGCATTGTCGCACGTGATGGCCATTACCTGCCAATAAGGCGAAGTCAGTATGTCATCCGTACTTGTATCGAGCGGATGACAGTGGTACCTTCTTCTCGATACCGTAGTCGGTGAGGGACTTCACGAGCTTCTCCGCGAGGTACACCCCCGTGTGCGCTTTGTTCAACCTATGGGAAGCACGTTTGATGTTAGCAAACTCATGTACGCAACCGAGACACGATCCGGTGACTTACTTGATGAAATCTAGCGTTACGTGCTGGAGCTCGGCGCCCTCGCCCCAATGGGCCGTAACGCCCAGGAACGACATGAAATTCGGCGATGTCCAGCCGTCCACGCAGAGGTGTACCTTGCACGGGAGAGCCTGATGCGCTCACGCTCATCAAGATGGCAGCCAAAGCATCGGCAAAGAAATTGGCACATACCCCCAGGCGGGCCACGAGATGCTTGCGCGCGTGCTCCAGAAGATGCTGAATATCGCGGGACACGGCGATGCGGGAAGGCGTCTCCGCGCGGGCGTAGAGCATACGCACAATGCGATGGAATTCGGGGTCCTCTACCATGCTGAAGGGGCGGTGGCGCCGTGCGCACCAAAGCGCAAGGAGGTACCGAAACTTCGCCTTCGAGTAAGTCGCTCCGGAGGCGTACGCCGCAAGAGATTCAGATTCCGGGGTGTCGGGCGGCTCGCAGGTGCGCACATGGCGCAGGAGGTTACTGGTCGAGTCCTCGTGGGCGATACGATCGAGATAGACACTAGGATGACTAAAGAATAATCAGCGCGTATTGGCACAGCAAAGAAAGGACGCTGTTTACTCTTTGCAAACAAAACGATGATACACGACCCCGTCTTTGTCCAACACGATGACCGGGTACTTGAAATGATTGTACGCCGGTGAGCACCACGCCTTGGCCAACTTGGCTGGGAAACAAAGTGTATCAGCGCGCTGCAAGTCTGATCCAGAAGAGCGCAAACTTACCGAGAGCAGCGTCAGCTGTCATCTCGCCGTATTTCTCATTGTACCGAGCCCGCTTCGCATCCGCGTCCCACTTAGAGGGACCGCCAGCACGGTTGCGAACGGCCACCGCTCGTGTGCGCGCGACGACAGCTCCCACTGCGTCGCTGTCACCGTCATCGTCGTCGAGCTCGCCTCCGGAGGCGGAAGAGAGCTCGGAAGCCGCTGGTTCTGCGGAGGGGACAAAGACGTCGTCGTCGGACTCGGCGGCAGCGTCGCGGTCGGTGGGAGAGTCGGGAGGCTCAGAAGATCCCTCGCGAGGTTTCTTCACGGGCTCAAAGGGGAGACCGGGGAACTGGTCGGAGGAACGACGCGAGACACGACGTTTGCGCGTGGTACCGGAGGAAGACATGGCGATTAGAAGGGGGGAGAGAGGACAAGAGAGGGTGGCGATTCAGAAACTAAATGTTAGAGCCAAAACAGACAGAAAGGCTGAGTCCACTCACCTCACAAGGCCACCCTTTTATATGTCCTGCACCCAGCGACTGCTTGCGTTCTGCCTGAAACCGAGCTCCCGCAGGTCTGCTCGCGCGTTGCTCCCGCCGAGTCCGCCAAAACAACACGGAACCTATCCCAAGACAAGAATTAGCACGGATGTTTCAAATTCAAAAACCATACGGGACTCCGCGCGGGACTCACATTCGCTCACGCAACTCTCCCCATACGCTCGATGGCCACGTTTGCTTGCGTTAGTGCGTCCGGATAGCCTCATTGCAGGGTGAAGGGTTGTGGGGGACTCGAGGGTGACTCATGGGCTGACAAAATAGTAGCTCCGCGAAGCACACGCTGCGACCAAAATGGGTTGGTGCAGCAGTGTGGCGGGGGGAGGATGGTGGTGACGAGGAGGGGGTGGAAAGCGACCGGCGTCTACATGAGCAGCTTCTTCGCTTCCCTTCACAGAGCATCACAGTCGTGTACCTGCGAAGAAGGAACGCTGAGCGCGCAAGCTTGTATTTGACCATTGCACTCTCTCCACTGCGACCCATCCCCTCTTCGTCCCCTTCAAAACCCTTGTTCCGCTTGTACTATATCCCGCCTTCCCCAACAGCGCCTAACTGCATCGACGTCCGCTACGATCTTGATCTCGCCTCGAAGCGCTCAATTCCTCCCCATTCCGCTCACTCTCTGTCCACCAGGCCAACGCCTACCCTTCCGATCTCATTGCCACGAGGCTCGCCCAATCGCGCCACATTTTCTTTCGAGTGCGTCCTTTTTGTTCATACCTCGGAAATCGCAAGAAACGTGTTCCGACGCAACCCCGTCCCCGCATCCCAAAGGACCACTGCGCTCCATCCACGGCCGTCCACCCCCTCCGCAGTACTCATTCCACATGTCGTCGCGACACCGTGATTCCGCGACGCCATGCAAGTCTCGTCATGTACGCCTGTACATTGGCCGATGGCCTCTCTCCAAGTCCGCCACGCTCCCTACTATCCCAAGTCAGGACTCGCAACGAGGTGGCCTCAGTCATCCTAGCAGCTCAATTCGGTGAGTCTCTTTGTTTTCACCATATGGACTTCGCATCTCGTGGTTTCGGTCCCGTGCATGCTAACCACGACCACCATTCCTAGACTGCGGGCGCTTCTCGCCACAACATTCCTATATTGCGCTCGCAAGTCTGCCCTCCACATCGTCGTGTCCCTCCACGCCGAACACATCCCGCGCTCTCGCATCCTTCTCTCGTCACACCCACAAATGTCCCCGCCAACTGTCCGCTTTTTCTTTCACATCCCGTCCGCCTCTTCGAACGCGAAGGTTCCGACCGCGAGGATTCAACACTTGCTTCTCACCGTCGATACCCCGTCGACTGAACTCACCGTACGTCTTCGTTCTCGGCGCGAGCGGCAAGACAACAGCTCATGTGGCATCCTTACATCGCAGATGCGTCTCCCGATTGGCCGGTCTCAGTCTGCGCCATCGCGCGCCTTCTGGGACCGCTGGATCGTTCGCCTTCAGCGATCATTCCTCGCCAAATCCACACAAGCTGTGGTAAGGATA
>VJXU01004560.1:0-12933 GCA_008694245.1 Ganoderma sp. BRIUMSc | reverse complement strand
GCCGATCGCGTTGTCGGCGTGGACTTCTCCTCTACTCCTGCCACGTCCGTAGTTGATTGTACTCTGGTTTCCCCGACGTACAAAGCCAATATTTCAATACTAGTTGCTGGCAGGATACCAGCTCTTGTGCTCGCACCTGTGAGGCGACTCATCGTGCTGCAATGATGTGGGATGTGCCACTGCCGTTGGTTGAGTTTGCCACGTGTTCAGATCACTGGTTCCACGCGCGCGAAATGCTGTCCACCGTAACCTTGTCCATCCTCGTCAGCCTCCCACACCAATTCCTTTTTCTTACCTTCGGGCAGATACCTCGTAGATTGGCATGGACGTTGTATATGTTCAACAGCAGTTATGCCACGCGGTGATACCCAGCGTTAAACGGATGTACAAGATCTCCCTTTCGAAGTGTGGGGCTTGTCTGCCATACCCGTCGAAGAAGGCCGCTGAGGCTGCTGATGCAGACTGCAGATTTCAAGGTGAGTGTTAGTTTCACGTGGCGTTCTAGGACTTCTGATGACTACGTTTTTTAGATTTTCGAATAATCGTCCGGGATCAAGCAAGCGGACGACTTCATGTAGATTTCCGAGACATGAAGCCAGAAGTGGATCCTGGCTTGAGAGTCGTGTACAAGGACAAACACACCCAAGCTATCATAGAAATGAAAAGGGTGCGCTCCTCTCTAATGACTCTGAGATTTTGTACTTGACTAGAGACACAGATTCTATGCGCAAAACTTCTGCTTCCCACATTGGAGCTGGACCTGCAGCAGATGCAACGGAAGCACATATTTCGACGCCGTGAGGTGAAACTCCGAGCAACGTGTGGTGCGGCTAACCATCTTATTCTCGGGCTCGGTGGTGCTCATTATCTCCCCAGATCGTTGTGATACCCAACTGTTTGGAAGCAATCTGTTTTGCACGACCTGCGCAATGGAGTTCTGCATCTCATGCTTTCCAGTTCAGCGCGACGACATGAACACGGTGAGAATATCCACTTTATAAGCTCCTGCGTTTCCCTGAATCGCGTGGCATTAGATTGTTCCTGGGATCTGTCATGCTCGGAAGGAGTTCGCTCTTTGCAGTCGCTTCGAAAAGGAAGTACTCAAAAAGATGATAGCAGGCATGAAAGCGATCTCAAGGTCTGGCATGTCTTCCTATTACCTTTTGCTATTATCTGATTATATTATAGCGCGGCGGACCAAGGAATAGTCCCCAACGAAAATCCGGAGCATGCCGCCAGACTAACCCACGGTCGCCATCACGATGTTCAAAGGTTCACCAAGCTTGAGCTCACACTCACCTTATTCCAGAAGCACTGGTCGCGCCAAGTTCCAATTGTTGTGTCGGGCGTCCACCTTGATCTGCAAATCTCATGGAGCCCCGAATATTTCGTCAAATATTACGGAAATCATACTTGCGAAGTTGAAGACTGTGAGACCGGTGAATCCCTACCGGATTTCACGGTGGCGCGGTTTTTTTCCGGGTTTGGCCAACCCCGTGATCCAGGGAGTCGAATACTGCGCTTGAAGGTGAGGGTGTTTGTTTCTGACGTCTTTACTTTATTGACGTCATTACTCTCAGGACTGGCCGCCCAAGGAGCACTTCAAAGACGTGTTTCCTGAGCTCTTAGACGACTTCATGCAAGTGGTTCCAGTACCTGACTACTGCGTTCCCAACGGCATGTACAACCTTGCTTCGCATTTTCCACGGAATTCGATACCTCCAGATCTTGGTAAGTGGTGTGCTGTCCGTGTGGTTGCAATTCCAATAACCCTCTGTCTATTAAGGTCCCAAAATTTACAATGCCTACGCCTCCGTCCTCGACAGGAATCACAACGGTTCAACAAGGCTGCATCTCGACTCAGCTGATGCAGTGAACGTGATGGTATACGCTGGCAAGAATATCGCCGGAGCGAGTGGATATGCAACTTGGCAGATATTCTTGCCAGACGACACTGATCGCATCCGCCAATACTTCCGAGAACGTCATCCAACTCTCAAAGACACCGCAGGGGACCCAATCCACAACCAATCCATTTACCTTACTCCGCATATGTTAGACGAGTTGGCGACGGGGTATCAAGTTTTCCCATACGTTGTGCGCCAGCATGTCGGCGAGGCAGTGTTCATACCGGCGGGAAGTGCTCACCAGGTAGTCAATCTACTGTGCGATACTCTCCCATGTTGACGTTCCAACAGGTGTCGAATCAAGCCGACTGCATCAAGGTGGCATGCGATTTCGTAAGCCCTGAGAATGTAGCGCGATGTCAAGGCCTGGCGGAGGAATTTCGCAAACAGAGGCTTGCAGTAGACGGCTTCCCAGAGGAAGTCTTACCTGTGAATGTCATGCTGCTTCACACTTGGGAGAGCACCGAAGTGCTGCTGGCGAATATCTCGCATAGGTGTCGTCCATATTCACAGGCGATATCAATATGATTTCTCACAATTTCCAGGTCAGATATCGAGAACACTCCCCGCGACCTCCCGCCTGAGGGCGATCTTGCAATTTCAGACGTTTACAAGCTGTTGCCCTCTGAATGCGTAGCATCCACCGTTTCAACATTACTTGAGGTTCATAAGCCAGGAGATAACGGTGCTTCGACTGAATCACGGGACGATCGTGATCCTTTAATCTTCGAGGGGCTTGAGCAGGCGAGGAAGGACTGCGAAAAGACCATACCGCCGATCGCTTCAGCGCCGGAAGGAACTGGAGATCAACCACGGGCAGAATATCAATGTCCCCTATGTGCCAATCCAACCTCCCGAACGAAGAAAGGTAGACGTTGGTTCGCTCAGGCCGCAGGTTTAATTGATCACGCGTGAGTCTTAAACTTCTAACAGAGGAAAGGAGGTTTTATAGCGAGTGATAGGATCCAATTTCACAAGCTGCGTATCCCGAAATCGACAAGACGCGGTTTACTCAAGCTTGGCCTTTCTACAGCTGTTTTTACGGAAGAAGTATTCAAGGACAGCATCACGAGTAGCACCTCCTAGACTCGGGTCATCTGTGGCTAGATACCTCGAACACCATAGCTCATCATAACAGTACGTCCCGCGGTACCCACATTTCTCCAAATTACTGCTCCGCCCATCTACGACATATGCGTTTCTCGCCCTGAGACGAGTCTAGTGAAAAGTGATGATAGACCTAGACACACTGTAAGTGAGAAGTCCGAAGGTGCGATGGTCTGTTGAACTTGTAAGCAAGGGGAGCGGGTGCAGAGACCGCGAATGGAGCCTGGACTTAAAGGAAGAAACATTGGAGGAGCAGCACAAAGTATATTCGCTGCTGCTACTGCTGCTGCTGCCTCATCTCCCTGATAAATAGTAAACCGTGAGCTCACGGGGCAGATTCATGCTCATAGCCATGCTCACTTTGCCTGCCTGCTTCTGCTTTGCGTAAAACGCGAACAGGTCCATGATTTGCTGCTTCAGACAAAGTAAGACATCCCGTGTGAGTTCCTGCTTGAATCCCACTGCGTGTACTGCCCTACCGCTCGAGTCCGTATTTTATCCTGAAAACGGCTTGAAGGGATACGGTACTCTACACGTTGATCGTCGTTGCTTCCTTCACTGCCACTACGACTCAGAGGCGGAGTTGCTGCCCGCGAATGTCGTTCGAGACAACCCATACTGCCAGCAGGGCCCAAAATCGAGACAGTCGCAATCGCACGGACCTGTGGCTGCGGCAAGGCGTAAGCAGACTGAATTCGGCCGTGAAGGTACTCCGAGGGGCGAGGAGCGACGAGATAGAGTCGAAAATACGAAGGACGACGTCGAGAGGAAATCCCGAGATGAAAGGCAACGTCGAGGAGCGAGGTCGGAAGTCAAAGAAAAGGGTCGCTGGTCGAGAGGTCGCCAGTCCGGTGGTAACATATGCATACGCTGCATCCGAGACCATAATAGTCACGGTGGACAAATGAACCGTCTCAACAACGCGGTACAGCTGGACATACCTTGATCATTCTACCAGTCGCCGGACCCGACGAATCTCTTGATGATAAACATCGTATGTAGACGTCGATGAGATGCCGTTAGCACGGGCGGATGAGCCGCTGATGACGAAGAGCTCCGTCTGGGTTCGGACGTCCGACCACTTGAAGCTTCCCTAGAGGAGAATAATGGCGTATTGATGCAGTGATGGAATATTGAATACACGAGTAAATATAGAAGGGAGAGTGCGCATGGGGGCAACGTGATACGATGAGAGCAAGAGCAGGAACGCAAGCGAACCCGTACAAATAGGATGGGGTCCCAGACGGAACTGAAAATCTGAGATAAAAAGTATGAATGTTCGGATCCGCTATGAGGAATGCGAAAGCGGTCAGCGGGGTATAGCAGGTCTGGATGGTAGACGTAACAATACACAACAAACTATACACCATCTCCCCTGAATGCCCGACTACCGCTCCCCGAGCCGCCATAGGGAGAACCCCTATCGCCCCGGCGACCGTCAACCCTAGTGGAGGAATTTCGAATAGAATGGAGCATCAAGGAAGACGAGGATGCGAAAGGACGACCGATGTTTCCTGACTCCATCGCCTGACGTCGAGGAGAGGGCAAGGAAGGTGCCGAACGACGAGCTGGGGCTGTACGACGAGGGGGCGAGAGTGCAATTGTTACATCCATCGTCGGAACCTACAGGCATCGAATGTTAGGCGGTGCAAGATGGACGACAATCTGCAAGTTGCAACGAAAGCTGAAGAGAACTTACTTCCTGACGAATCGAGTCGTTCGACCCCAATAGCCGCTCCCCAAATTGCAGGAATGTATCGCCAGCCTTCTTTGCATCCATCATGCCATCATGCGAAGCGCTCTGTAAGGCACCCAACAGGTGGTTCATTTCCCTCAGCTGTAGATACCGGTAGAACTCTGCCCTCATGCGACTATGCTCCCGCATCGTGATATGCTCCTCCGTGGTCATCGGGACTTGTCTGTCCCTCTCAAGTGGAGACATGAGTTCTGAGATCGAAGGTGTATGGATGGAGTCAGGAGAAATGGGAGAGGTTATCACGACACTGCTCCCGAGAGAGCTATTCGATGCTTGATGGGCATTGGAAGAATCGAGACGGGAAGGACTGGCGACAACTGCGACCGCGTGGATAAACAATTCCGGAGGAAGAAAGACACGGATCAGCGTTGTTGGCTGCGCCTCATACGAGTTGAACGCACCTTTCGGCAAACCGTTGGACACGGGCTTCACAGCCGACAACAGAATAGCAGGCCCGGGCGTCCGTACCCCGAGCGAGGACGTGGATGAGGCGGCATCCCGAAAGAGGCCCATCGAGTTGTTGACGCCGCCTTCACGGATATCCCAAAACGAGTCTGATTGGCCAAAGGCTTCCACGGCGTCGTCTTTCCAGGCGGCCATGTTCTCGTCTGGCTGACGACTGACTATTCCCATACAACATATTATCAATAAAGGTTACCATGTCGGATCTTCCAGCCAGGACTCACATGCTTCTGCCCGCAAACGATCGTTGCGATCAGCCTGGCTTTCATCGATATCTGGAACCTTGTGGCGCCACGATGAGACCCATCTTGTGATCGTAGTGTGAACGCTGACAAAGGGTGTTAGACTTGCTACTGTGCTGGCGAAGTGACAATGTCGACGACGTACAAAGCAAAGACGTCACTTGCAGCTCGACGGTAGAGCTTTCGATCAGGCGGGGACGAACTGCCCTCGACGTCGGGTCGTTCGTACATACGTCGGCCCACCATCACAAGTTGCCTCTCCGAGGCAGTCCCGTCCCGCATAGCCTTCACTAGCTGAGGTTGTCCCTTGACGGTAGAGCAGAGATGCTTGATCATACGAGGATTGTTGACAGAGAACGTCGATGGAGTCTTGGCGAGGGGTATGCGATCAGGTAGCGCGGGAGAAGAAAATGAGTGTGTGTCGGCGGTGAGGGCTCCTTCCAGGGGCGCAAGGGGAGAAGTACGGGGCTGATGGTTGGGGAGGGGAGGGGGAGGAAGAAGAACGGAAGGAGGAGCGCTGTCCGTCGGTGGCTGGTGGGGAGGAGGAGGAGGGAGGGTAACGGCGGCGGTGGCGGGAGGTGGGGCAGTGGTGTGCGGTGGGAAGACGTGTTGTTCATCGAGCGCCGAAGCCAGCGCATAACTTTTGTTAGTCGTATAAGGTCCGTCGTAGTTAGGCTGGGTGTTCTCCTGGGGGTAAACGCCTTGGTTCATGGTGGGGAGAGCGTCCGTACGGTTGCAAGGAAGAGAGGCGAGGAGTTGGAGAGCTCTTGACGGCGACATGGAGGACTTTTATTTGTCTGCGCGAATTCAGAGGCCAGCCAAAAAGTCGTAAACATGCCCTTCACGTCTCCATTATGCGGCAGAAGCCACAAGGTGCACCTCGGCCATACCATAACATGCCAGTTCCGGCATTCAGCCTTCACTTCCCAGGTACTATGCGCGTGGGAGGACGACTGAGAAGAGCATGGATTTACCTAATCTAACACAAGCTACACAACCCACGAGAGACCCCAACACGCCGTTTGGACTCAGGTCTTCAGGACCCTCGACAACAGGTGGTGGAGGCTGGATCCGATCGGGTGTCGCTGGGTCGCATCTCCTGTCCTGAGGCCATTTTTTGACCAAAATTGTCCGGATTCGAGAACAGTGCGGGATCCCTGGATGAGCCTTCCCGCCAGTCTGTGCAATCCACCCAGCACGATGCGACGGGGGCGGTGCTGTAAGCGCCCTGTCGCATCGTGCTGGTTGGATTGCACAGACTGCTCGTTCTGCATTATTAGAGTTTTCGGGGTCAAAGAGGAAGAAGTCCCCCCAGTTCCGTCATAGATATGGCTCAGCCGACGTTCCGTGCTGGGCGGTTCTGGAATGCTCCGATGCAACGATGATGTGTCCTTCCGCAAACCTCAGCCGATTGGGTGTGGCGAAAACCTGAAAGACCGGTCAATATCAGTTCCTCGACTTCTTTATCTGATTTCCTAACGATAGAGGGTGTTGGTGCGGTGTTTCCGGTCGCGAAACAAAGGAAGAAGTGGCCCGGAAGCTGCCAGTGACCGTCGATGTGCCCTCGAGGCGCTCGAACTTGCAGACTCGCCCAATTTCACCTCGCATCGGAGATGTGAAAATTCGCCCCCGGAGGTACGCCATGAAGTCGGTAAGGATTTGCTTATGGTGATATTGAACCTAGTCGCGGGGCACACCTGCATGCCGACTCGGGGGGCTTTGAGAATTCTTCGACTGTCGGGGAGCCGAACACACTGCGACAAGAAGTCGTCAGTCGTAAATTCAGGCCTAATATGACAGGTGAGATGAAAAGAAAGGCGCCAACGAGGAGAAGAACTTCATTGATCGTCGTTCACGGGAGCCGTAAGAGTGCAGGGATACCCTCTGCCCGGGATCACACGTAAAATAACAAGTTCGGACGGTATAGATCCAGACCCGGCTGTCAATCAGGTGCTGTAGGAAATGTTGTGCATCGGGTAATTATTAATATTTGGGCCGCTCTTTCGTAAATCCGTCATTCCTCTAGGACTCGGACGAGGGTCAACCAGTCTATGGTATCTCGACCCGAAGAAGCAGAATCAGCGCGACACTAGGCGGCACACAGACACGCGCATCAGGTCGTGATGAAATTACTTCACCGCTACCGATGTTTCTTTTCTGGTATGCCGCCCCAGCACTGCTACGACCTGGAGGCGGGTCAAATACAGAATCCCTCCATGGCGAAGGGATGAATGGAACTGGAGCTACGAGCGGGAGATATGACCGAGGAGATCTCTACTTATTCATGGATAAACCTGCACGGGTTCTCCGAGACGTACGTTTCGAGGTCTTTAGATGAATGCTTGCAGCCATTGTGAGGCTCTCAGTCGTCTGGATTCCGTAAAAAGTTTCAGCGACTAACTAATTTTGGACAGAGATGCTCGAAGATACTCACAGGCCGCGTGGATCCTGCTACCAGAAAATATTCCGCCCATTTACAGAACGACTCAGCTGAAGGCATCACCCTCCAATCGCGAGTCGCCGAGCGCTTTGCTTGATGTACTAGTACGTACTCCGCGGGGAGGCATGGGATGCGCTGGTACGTATCAACCCCAATTGTGGTTACAACGGTCGAACAAGGCATTCCTGAGTCTTAATGTCCACGCACCTACATTGCAGCCTCGAGCCACTGGGTGATCAAGCACAGGGAGAAATCCCGTGGGACGCAACCTGAATGCTGTCGCGGGCATGATGAGGCGGCCTTTCCGATCGATTCCGTGGAAGCATGGAAGGCTCGCAAGTCGCCACCCTGTTGATACCTATGCAAGGAACTCAGCACAACCTAACCTGCAAGTGGGAGCAAACTCGGTCCGAAGATATGGCCCCTGATATCGTGTAAGTTACCTCCACACGTCCCAAAATACCGGGCCACGATATCCAAGTATGGCTGACGGCGCAGCCAAAGAAGATGGGGGTGTATGAAGCGCGAGGATTCTCAATACGTCTTCCTCTGGAGATTACCGGTTGTTGCTGGTACAAGCGACGAAGTGTTGCTGGGGCTCTCGCCGCAGGCGCTCCGTAGGAAACTAAGTTCCAGCTCCGACAAGTTCGGCTTCTTCAGAAGGCCTGATCGATCATATGGCCGCGAAGTTGACCTGGTGGGTACATGCAGCTTGACGTACGTACGTCTGCACACTGCAACCGCCAGCACAATGCAGAAAAATGACATTGACAGGACTTCGCGATACCCGAATGTATGGGGTTGAGAATATGACTCAGAACTGCGCTGTTCGACTCGGAGTCTGGGCATCGTTACTTCTTTGCCTCATCCCGAAAGGTGCGCCTGGCACCTCCGCCCAGCCTACGTCGCCAGCATCATTGACCTGCCATGCTCGACAGGGTATTGAGTGCACCGCGGTCGCAGAATTAGGACCACAGATAAACGGTGAGTCCGTGGTATTTGTTATCCTCAGCAAGCTACGGTCCGCAACACAGCTTCCCAATCTTGGAGGCATGGGAGAATGTTGTAATAGGTCTGTGAAGTTGACTCGGAACCTGCCTCGCATCTTACTGAAGGGCTCTTCCCGCAGGGTCCTGAAGCGCGGGTCCTGGCACATGAACAGGACGTGTATCTCTTCTTCAATGCATACGCCATGTTTTCAGAAGCGGCACACGAAGACTCGGAGTCACGCGGTGCGCTATGCGTTACACGTCGTACTATTTCTACTGCGTGCGATCGCTCCGAAGTCAAGGGACTGATCGGAGCAGCTCTCTGGGAGCCACTCTCCATGTTGAGATACGACTTGGATTTTTATGCGAAAGGGTCGTGGTGGAGCTGTGGGCGGATGCTGACTCGTGGTTGCAGGGTTCGAGCGGGTAGTGAGACCATGCAATCGCCCCCTCCCACATTTGCTGCGTAAGCGACTTAGTGATGTCACCTGCGGCCTTGTCGACACTGGAACTTGATAAGTCTTCTCACCATTCTATGGGTACCGGCACGGGGAGGATGGTGAGGGCGGTGCGGGCGTGTTGCATGTCGCCGGGTCAGTCACTCTATTTACTACCCGTCGGGTTGGCATTACCCAAGGGCAACCGCCTCCTGCGGGTCAGGGCAGGTCGCGGCGGGGCAGTTTCCGACGAGATACTTCGTGTATCAGAGGACAAGTTATATGCCCCCTATTGACCTAGTAAATGTCCGCCTCCATGAGGAGGGGTTGCGGACTACTTGCGGGTGTGTGGGAAGTATGAGTGCTTGGCAACAGTGGGACGCCTGGCAGTGTGAAGTTGAGTGCGTTTAAGTTCCGACGAATATATACAAGTTGCAACTGCACACCTCAGGACTGCGCTGTTTCCGACGTGGGATACGTACGTAAAGCGTGTAGGCTGTGACCAGTTGGGTAGGTCCGATGCACGATGTAAGGGACAGTGTGGCGGCAGGGGTAGCGTTAGGCTAACAGGTCTTTTTGCGTCTGGTGGCATTTCGCGGCCGACATCCTAGCATGGCGGTTTCCACACTCAGGTGCAGTGCACAGATGTTCATATCTTTAGGTATCTACATATCCATCTCCATGTACCAGGAGAAGATCGAGACCTTTAAGACGACGGCACTGTGACAAGGCGCTTGCGATCGCGATGCAGACATATCTTCTATAGGCCTGTAGTCCTTTCAGCAGAACTACACTCGGGCACATGATGAATGGAGCACGAGTTACAGGCAAACTATGGTGACCATCAAACACGCCAACCCTTGGGGGAGGGGGGCAGGTTGGAGGTGTCTGTACTGTGCTTGTCAGGTCAAAGGGGAGGAAGAGGATGCCGCTCAGGTTTACCCTGAGCGGTGTACTTGCAGTTATCGTTCTTCAAGTACTGGCACCTTACTATGTATCAGCACATCCAAAATTGTGTCAATCTTGCCCCTCCTTCAAGCCGCCGTCATGGTTAAGCATACCTTTTGATCGCATCTCGCTTTATCGGGACGCCCATCACGCCCAAGAGCCTCTCCGCCTGAAAATCTTCGGACTTTCGAATTCGATGTTCTTACTACTTCTTACTAGTACTCAAATACGATTCCGCGAACATTCATCCATAGCTTCGGAACAAGCCGCCTCATCCACTGAGAGTTTCGTGCCGCCGCGTATGTCAGTCAACTCAGGCACGCCAGGAGTGGACAAGACATCTCACTGTGTCATCCTCATATAGTCGGTGTAGTCCCTGAGGCACCTTCCACCCTTGTTCCGCGTTTTGTTGTCTTGCGTAGGATATGTCGTCCTCGTTCTGCCAGTGGTTGCCACCGGGCGACTGGGTGGTCGTTCCGTCGACGCGGTTTCTCGCTGACCACCCTGTAGCTGCCGCACCACTTTCTAAACTGAGGGGCCTGCTGGCGTGCTCCAGCAGTGTCCTGCCTTTCTCTACCAGCTTCTGCTGTAGGGCGAGCGTTGCCTACCACGACTCCTCAGTGATCACGTAGTCGTCGCAGAGCTGCTGATCGTGATAAGCTGTAAGACTCACGTTCTGGTGAGCCGTCGCTGCTCGTACGACTTGAAGAAGACACGCATAGCCGATGCCAGCCTGTGCAGGAAGCTATTCATTCCGAGATCATGTCCGGGATTGCCGTTGGAGCCCGCGGCGTGCCTCGGGTTCGAATGCTTCCTCCTCGACCCATGAGTGATTAGGATGTCCGGCATCAGAAGCTGAATCACACGTTCGAGGGTTTGGAGACACTAACAAATGACGAAGTGAGCGTGTGAAGGGCAGGAGACAAACAAAGGACGGCTCACCTAGCAAAAGGCGAGATCGGTGCGCGAGAGAAGGCGAAAGGTTCCTGCCGCGCCACCGCGTGAGAGAGGGCTGACCGCACGCGAGCCGGTCCGATGTCGTCCGCTGAAGCTGTACAACACCCAAATGCAAGTCACCAACAAGCACGTTGAACTTTCATGAACATACCTCCGCCCGACAAGCCCTTGCTGCCACCCGAGCCGTTCTTGTAGGTACGCTGCCGCTGGTTAGCCCGATTTGTCCTGCCTTCCGCCTCACTATCCGTCCACTCCCCTCCCCTCCCTGGGGTATTGTTATGGCGTAGATATGTCGCGTCGGCGCATCAAGATTTAACGCGCCTACATGACAAGAACTACCTACCTTTCTTACAGCTCCATACTGACCTCCTGCAGATCCCTCCTTCAGCGGTCGCGACCTCACCACACCGACGGAGATAACTATAATGTACTCTTCTAACCTGTTGCCCTCGTTGAAGCTTGCTGGCTGACAAGGACGTCAACTGATTGCGTCCGCCCAGCTATGTGCGCACGATGTGACGATGGTGGGAGCACACCGATCCCATATGGTTGAGCGCCGTACGCCGCCCCGCTCTCTGGCCTTGCTCCGATGGAGAGGCTGGATAGCAATCACCTTCGCTTGTTCTCCCTTCTGGATTGATCACTTGTATAGGTGGGACGCGAGCTCGACTCCGTAGCTCACAGAGAAGAGACGGTTAGCCATGTATTCGACTCGTGAAAGAGCTCACTTTGCAACCCGATATCCTTCAGTCACGGCTCATCCTGCGCCCTCTGGCGGGTACTTGTCTCTGCTTAATCTGTCTGGTGGTCTCGTCAGGACTACCAATGCGGGCAGCGAGGAATTCCATGTCTGCGAGAGCGAAAGCGCAGGAAGCGAAGTTAAGTTCGGAGCTCAGACGGCGATGAAAAAATGGTATAATGAAATCCACAGAGATGGAGGATCGTGACAAGTGAAGGCATGAGTGCAGTGATAGAAAGCCAACAGAAGTGAAGAACGGCGGGGACGCAATGTCTGTGCGGTTACGTAATTCACTGAGAGGGGGCTGGTCGGCCGTCCCACAAAATGGCGTCATTGTTTGACGCCCTAGAGGGCCGGGAACGTTCTCGACGGGTGCCAATGTCACGGAGAGAATTCTCGACGTCGCGAAGCGTCAAGAAGTTGATGCATATCGTGGGAACGCGCCCCCCCGCCCTTCCCGATTCGTATCCGCCGCTCTGCAGCCCCCAGTTTTGTTCAAGGTGAAAACGGTGTGCATGCAAACATGAACTGTGCAGTGAAATTAAAACATAAAACATGCGTAGATTCTTGTATAATTTCGCTCAGTTACGAATGGCCGTATCTTCACGAAATAATGCAAAAACGATTCAACCGAAATGAGGTCAACACCGGCCTCGAACCAACGCACTACCTACAAATAGCCACACTAGCGGTAACGTTGACCACTGCACCACGTATCCCTGCATTGCCGTTAAACTAATTCGCACGTATTGACATTCCGCTCAGTTTCCAGGCCCATTTAACACAACGTAGAATTCCCCATGTGGCGTAAAGCAGTAACACACATGGCGGCCGAGCACATTTTTCAGGTCAATACCTATGAGTAGAAATATGCATGACTGTGTCTTTCTCAGTGCAGCACCGACGCGACGGCTGCATTTGGGCGGCGGCGGGACAGCGATGATCGATC
>VJXU01004552.1:0-11879 GCA_008694245.1 Ganoderma sp. BRIUMSc | reverse complement strand
TGCAGCATATGGACGCGGGGCGGCTCGACGCGACGCCTGAGGACGAGGAGCCTAGCGAGGTGCCCCCAAGGTACGACACGATCCCGCATGACCGGTAGGGCGGGGTGAGTGGGGTGGAGGGATCTGCGGAGAGGAGGGGGGACGGCGGTGGCGGAGGCGTGGGTGCGTGAGGAGCGGGGTCCGGCGGTGGTGGCGCTGGGGATGGGGTTGGAGCTGGAGTTGATGGTGATGAAGAAGTGGGGAGGAGGAAGGGAGGAATGGAGCGCGCACGGGCGGGGTGGGGTGAAGGGAAGTGCGCTGATGTTGGTCGGTCGGCCGTTGGAGCCCAGCGCGCTCGTTTGCTTTGCAAGTGCGTAGTGCCCGACGATTTGCGAACCTGCTGAGTCTCACCCTCTCTTCGACGACAGATGAAACGGGTCGCAGTCCAAGTCCAACAACGGCCGGTGGCCACCCGCGTTCGCTATCGCCTACGACGGGTCTGCTGCATGTTTGCGCTACCGCATAGTGGCCCGCGTGCGGTTTGGTCGGAATTCAACCGCTCTCCTGCCCTCGTCACTCGTTGACGTGCCGTGTCGCATCCTCTGTGCGGCGCTGCGCGCTCACGCCACTCGCGTTCACTGCCCGGTACGCCGATGTCCCTTCCTGCTTTCCTCAGCCTGCCCGCGCATCGAGTTCTCTCTCTTCCTCTGACGTGTCTGTCCGTCTGACGTATCGCTGTTAAACTGCTCCCTAATTACGACCGCTACTTACGTCCTTGGCATGCTAGATCTCGCGCTTCCAGCTTCCAGCTTCACGTTCCTCGCTTTCGTCTCGTCTCGTCTCGTCCCCATGCATGCACACGTCCGTTTCCGGTCTCCGTCCATCCCGCGCCGCACGGCGACTCAACTCAGAACAGAACTCACAGCACGCGCGCGCGCCGCTACGGTATACAGTATACGATACCTTATTGCCTTCCGCCTCCACTTTTCCTCTGTCCAACCTGTTTTCTTTCTCATGATCCGCATCATTTTCCAATGTTGTTCTTGTCCGTGTTTTGACGACCGTCACGAGCCTCGAGCCACGAGCTGCATGTACTCACTCACGTATCCGTACCCGTATCACCATACGACCCGACCAACCCGACCCGGACATTTACTTACATCTTGTTGCATGCATCGTCTCTCTCTGTATTCTACTTATTGTGCGTACGCGCAAGGCTCGTGTCCAAAATCATCTACGTTACACTCTCAGTGTTATTCAAGTGGATGAACGTGCTGGTGCCGGTGCCGGTGTACAGTATTAAGTATATAGAAGCTTGTGCTGCTCGGTGTCGATGGCTGTCTCGGTCGTCCCATCAAGTCCACTGTCTCCTGAGTTCCGGATTGGTGGGGAGGTTTTTTACGAAGAGGATTGGGTGTTGTGTTTGACGAGGACCGTGAGTTCGCGGCGCACACTATTAGGTTGTCTGTAACTCGTCAACTTTGCAGGTAAAGATGACGGTGGCGCAGCCTCGTGTCGACCCCATCGTTTGGTTCCAAGTGCTTACTGGACTCGTCTGTCACTGAACACTGTACTGTATCAGATGGAAAGGTACAGTACTTGGTATGCGGTTTGGGGGATCATCGCAGTCCGCGATTGGTCCGCGGGGCGAAGTGCAGACAGACGGAACCACGGACCGGAGTACGGCAATTGGCGGAGCGTACGATCGGATCGGACCACTACATCAGCAAAATACACATGCCACTGCCTTGACTGCGATGGTCCTGCATTCTTTTTTCAGACGAGGCAGAACATTTGCAGTCGTTCAGGTCACGCAGACACTCCATTTTCCAGCCTGACGTTGACTTTCCAGGGGAGTGCAGAAGGATTAAACAAAGGAGGACGGATTGCAGAGGGCTTCCAGTGATTCAGACTATGCAGACTTGACATGTATCTTACATACTCAGTGTCTCCTCTATTCAAACAGCGTCGTTGTGGAGTGCGATGACTGTAGCGCCATTCCAAGCAACCCGCATTCATGTCCATAAACCCAACGGCATTCCCTCAGTACAGACCTAGATCTCACCTTTGTGCTACACCTCAAGCCTAGTTCTATTTTAATAAGTCAGCACGCCGGTGCAAAGCGCCATTCTTACCAGATGATGGCCTTGTTATGGAGGAATCTATAAGGGCATGGCTAGGGTGTAAATCTAGGATGACGTGAGAGACTCTATGACGTTCTGAATGCAGCACTCATGACACCAGAGTCGAATTAGCTCGCCCAGCCACTGACATCTGCGCTATTCTGCGCTGGAATGCCCCTCGCGCTCTGGTCATCTACACCGAGCTCGCAATCAGTGTCTGGGAAACAGAGCCTCTTGTGCCTGTCGAACTGCTAAATTAGTACCAGCCAATGCAGGGTAGGCAGGCTTCTGGCGTTCGCTGCAAACTTGTCCTGGAGGATGTGAGGTGCAATCATCGTGAGCATGAATGACTTGTAGCTTGCCAGGTTCCTCAGAACCTACTCACCATCCTCGCTCAATGCTCGTCCACGCCCGCCGCAGACGTGTCTATAGCGATAAAACTGGTGTTGGAGATGACGTACCTGGCTAGTGTACTGCAGCAACTCGTCTCACTCCTCCACGAGGACACTTCTCTCAGCACAGAGTAAATCCAGCTCCACAACCTTCTCGTTCTCACTGGACGTCGGGACGAGGAGGCTGTGGAGCTTCTCCACCTGCGGTGTCCAGAGTCTGAGCAACGTGATGGTCGTACAGATGCAACCAGAGGAGGGGCAAGCGAGATTTGATTCAGACAATAATAAACACGCACCTCGGAACTGTGAACCAGGGGCGCCATCCTCGCTGGCCCCTCCTTCTCTTCTCTCCTCTCTCGCCCAGTTCCGCTGCTAACCACCTGCCAACAAGCCATGTTTTCGCCGTCGTACAAGCATCACTCACCTTCACCTAGGACGTGCTGACCTTTCCCTTCTTCTGCGCACCGACACGTCAGAGCCTGAGGACACAGAGCAGCATCCCCCGCGTCAGAACCCCCACTCTCTCGTTGCAGAGCTGACCGCGCTGCCCCGAGTGTCAAGATGCACAAGATAAAGTGGGACCAGGGGAGCACAGACGGGGACGTCCTCGTTGTGAGCGACGTTGCAGCTGTTACCTGTTGATTGCGTACACGCCGCGAGCCCGCCATGAGTATGTTTCAGGCCGCAACAAGGCAGCGAGGCGTCGACAAGAGCACGAGAGCCTACTTCTGGTATGACGATGGGGATGGCGAGTCTGCCACGCTGCAGAGAAAGATGCGAAGGAGAGATCAAAATCACAGACACTTGGGGCTTGAGGCATGAGGAGGTGTGCGTCGTTCAAGTTCAAGGCCTCAATTAGCGCCCAGAATGCTGGCATACAGCGGTGCTGCCATCAGTGCTTCGGACTAGTAGGATCTAGTCACTCCAAGCGCGCTGAGTCCCTGATGGCTGAGGCAGAGGCCACTGAGGGAAAAAGCCATACAGAAGGAATCAAGCGTAATGCTATGTATGTAACATATCGAAAGCATGATGATCGATGTACTTGTTAACATAGAATGACGAAAACCAGTCCAGAGAGTCCGCATCCTCCAGCGTTAAGGGTATAGGCGAGTGCGAAGTAGGGACACCAATGAGATGCGCGGCACGGTAAATGGTATCGACATGAATAACGGACACCATTGGAACATTTCTGCGGCCTTGTCGGCGCATCCGAGGCCTGACGATCCACATCCCAGTGACTGCATCTGGTTGATCACCAACGCGCTCGAACCAGCGGACGAAAGTGCATGCGTATCGCGTACGACTGTACTTGAATGAAAAGAAGAGGTAAACTCGAGCGACGTCTAGTCCAAGCATTCCCTGGAGGTGGGGATGTCGATTGATAAAAATGCAATCATACCGCGATCGGCTGTTTCGCCAAGATGGCGTAGCACGAATGAATTCTCTACGCATCCCATTCTCCCCGGATGGGTCGCTCGGAGCGTAATACGTTGCCTCTGCCGACAGATGGACGTATACGCGCTGTGAATCAAATGATGGACATTCCTCGAGTGGCAGGGAAGCACCCGACCGCAAGTCGTTGGGATGAAGCTCGTGGAAGAGGAAACGGCGAATCTGTTCTTGGAACCCTGTTAGCTTGAATTCTTCCTCTAGTCCGTGGGCAGTCCTCGGAAGGTTTCGTTCTGCATGGCTGGTATTAGACGCACTCAATAAACCGGACAATATTTGCGCATACGAGTAGTGAGAGAGAGCGTTACTGATGCAAGAATGCGAGGGCCAGAGCCTGCAGCGTCAACAGAGCTTGGCAGTCCTGCCGCCGCATTCAGGGTTTGTTGACGGGTTCGTGGTTTTGAAGTCCTCTCCAACGGAAGAGGTCGTTCTGAAGTCGCAACACCAGCCGGTTAGTTACGAAGATCATGCCGCTCCACAACGTGAGCTTGACATCAAGACTTACCGAGTTGACGCAGCACGCTGGTCAAGCAGTCGTCCTCCAGCATCCCTCGAGATGTGAAGGATACTCGGCTTGCTGCAAGTTTGTCAAGGCGTTGATTCGTGAGAAGCATCTGACCCAAGGCTTCGAACCTGTTGGAGCGCCTCCAAGGCTCTTTCACGGCGGTAATGTGTCTGGACTCTGTTATGGATGAGCAGAGGCCATTAGGTGCTCCGAACCTCCAGATGCGGTCGACGTAGTGGACCATGGAGTGCTGTCTTGGAAGGGAGAAGTCTGCCCGGACGCCCTCTTCCCGAAAAACCTCCCGGCTTTCATGATACGTCGTGAGAGCCTTCTGGAGTTGCTTCAGGGTATCCGGGGTGTGTACGTCGCGACGGACCAGATAGCAAAATTCTAGGAAAGCCCGAATCGCTTGAACCATCATCTCCGGAACATATCCCTTGATTGCTGGGAGATATATCTGAGAAGATGTAAACAACTGCTCAATCCGTACCATTCAATCATTGAGAACGCACCTTCATCAACGCCTTTGAATCGTCCCCTGTCCACTGTTTGAAGCCCCTCCCTTCATGGAACTTACGGAGCTTCGGAAAATGTGGGACAACTGCCAGGCTAGTAAACGTGCAATGAATTAGCACGATACTCAATAACAACATTCGTAAAACTAACCGACGGTCAATGTCTGAAAGGATGTCATCAGCACGAGTTTTTCCATGTTTCTTGACGAGATATTGCTCCACCCAGGTGACCAGGTGGTCTTTGAACGTGCCCTTAATCAACTGGTGAAGAATATCCGGCGCAATAAGCTCGTGGATGTCTGCTCGGATGAAGTCATTTGTGAATGGCTGAGTGGCGTTTTCACTGAGCACAAAACAGAGAATTTATGAAAGAATACAACACACAATGATATCGCCGACTATGCCATAGTCATCCCACAACTCTCCCAGAGCGAAGTCGTTCACCAGCATCTCAGTGACCCTTCGTGTCCTGCGGTTCGCTCCGAGTGCATCTAGGTCCTTGTTCCTCGCGTCGCATCTATGTCTCAAGCATGGGTATGGTAGTAGATATGTGACCAACGCAGACTCACGTTGGGCACCAGCCTTGAACAATGCAAGCGAGCAAAGCTTGCTCCGGGTAGTCTGCGATATATGGGCCAATGCTGTATACGACCTTACGATAATGGCCGTCAGCACAGAGGACGAGGTCGGGGGTCGTCATCCACGGGGAAAACACCTCGAGGATGCGGGACAGGGACGTATGAAACAGCTGTCGTCAAAATTTTCGGAATGCGACGTCATCCCTGTCCTTCCGGTTTGCTATAGAAATATTCTATCAGATCGTGCAGTCCCGGATACTCAAGCACGTCTCAAGGAGGTACTTACACTTCGGGATGGCCAGGAATGCGGCAACGGCCACCGCATTAGCATGGGCCCTTCGAGTGGTGTTGTGGACGTTGCCTATGGAGATGTACAGCGGGTAGTACTCATTTTGCCCAGTCGCTACCGACACTGTAGTCTTGTCGCTCCCGAGTATAATGGGGACTAGCGCAGCGCCATCTGCATCTGGGCAGCTGGCAATTATAATCTCCTAGTAAATCAGAGTCAGCTAAACACGGAGAAAACAACTGAAGATTTACGCACGGCTTGTTGCCACGCCCAGTCACCGCCCATAAAGTTACGGAGTTGTCGTACTCCTGAAGAGTCGAACTCGCGAAGCGGGGCATAATCGATGTGGTCCTTGAAGTCTGGGTTGGAGAGAAGCCGTTTGACTATGGCACGAACATCACGATACCACACATCGTACGTCGCCGTCATCCAAGAAGGGGGTGCGGTGTCCTGTGGATAAGAATCAGAGGGAAATGTAATCTCCATGCACTGCCATCGCACGTCGCCAAGAGAAGTCGAATCGATAGTCTGATATAGTTCCCTCGAGCTATGAAAGGGGGGAGCGTCTCGGTGCTGGCAGACAGAAGCCGTCCAAAGGTTCAGAAGATGGTCGATGTTTCCTGCGCTCATCTGCACTCGATTGTATAGGAGCTCGGCCACTTCAAACTGAATCCTGTTTTTGTATGGCTCCCAGCTATTTTCTCTGGGGGCTCCATCAGTCGTTGGCTCCATGTCGTGGTTGCTAGGGAGGAAGTGCCCGTCTTGATCGCAAACCTTCCCTGAGAATGGAGTCAGGCATAGCTGTCTATGCGACCTAGAGAAAGGACATGGAACTCACCAGACATGCGTGGGTGGTATTCGTAGAAGCTCTCTCTGACGTCCGATTTGGTCGTCTCTGGTGCTGCTGAGGGTCCCGACGCGCCGTCTGCTTGACCTGAGGGCTGATGGCCACGCTTGTTCCCAGCTGCCTCATCCTGATTCTGAGGATGATCTAGTAAAGGCTCAGGTTCTCTGAAGTTCCAGCATAATTACGCACTGAATCAGAACACTGAAAGTTCTCAAGGATTCTAGCGTACGGGAACCTACCTTGAATCAGATAGAACATCATCTTCCTGGGCTTCCAGGTTCGACCACGAGTCCTCGTCCTCGGAGTCAGAGGCAGAAAGGTCGGAATAGATCCATGACTGGGGGGACTGTGACCTGGCACTCGATATGTTGCTGTATGACCGTGCTGATGAGGGATCTGAGAAGAAACTGTCGCTGTCTCCATCGTGATCGTTGTTGTCATCCTCGCCGTCATCGTCAGGGCCGTCGCCAATCTCACAGCTGGGGTCATCGTTGTCATTGTCATCGTCATTGTCATCGTCGCTATTAAAGCAATCAGGGCAATACGTTGATGCGTGTCCTTTGTTTAACGCACGATAGATCCATCAAAGGGGGGATGTCGTCGTCCTCACTGAAATCGGAGCTGCTAGAACAGGTAAGTTATTCAGCCGATCTTTCAGAGTGCAGTGTGAGACCTACTAGTTCACTATCGCGCTGCCAGCTAACTCAGGAAAATCCTGGAATAAAGCCCTGCTGGCATCAGGCTGATTGTGGTTGTCGTTGCTGAGGAGAAACAATCATTTCAATGCTGTTCCTTCGCAGAGCAGGATGCAAGAAAGCAATACCTTAACTGCGCTCGAGCACGCACGAGGTTGCCGTCTGCATGCGTTCCCTTGAGGGCATCTGGCAGCATGGCCGGCCTGTGGAGTGCAAATTTTGACTTGTGTATGCAGCTTGACGTCAGACAAAGCGCAAGAGAGGCCTACTGCTGCATGGCGAGTACGCCCACTAGCCCATCCCAATCACTATGTTTTGCACGCAGGTGCTGCGTGTAACCCGTGCTGTTCTTGAGATAGCGCGAGCATTGCGGGACGGGACACTTGTGTCCCTTGGAGCGACGTTGCATGGCGATGGATGAGCTTGGCAATGAGGGGTGGGGTAACTGAAGCTGCAAACGAGGGATGAGGAACTAAGCCAGCTTCAAGACCGCCCCTCACCTTTTATACCTATGACATTCGGTGATTTCGGGGACGGGAACATGCACTTCGGAGATATTAATGATCGCCCATGGCGATGACTCACCTCGAAAAGCTTTTGGAGCCCGCGTATTGACCGATATTGCGCCCAATGTCGGAACATTGTGGAGGACGAGAGGGCAGCTGACTGCTCGTTGAATTGTATGCCGTCCGGGGAGTGAATGGAGCTGGTGTGCAACCTGTAGACGGTTTGACGTCGGAACAAATGGAGAATTGCGATGTCCTTGGCAGAAACACCGTCTCGGTGTTGCGGCGACTTGAAGGAGCTAGATGAATTAAACTTAGAACAACGCGGCATAAGTTAGTTCAAATCGGTGGCCAGTGGGGAGGAAAAATCCTACTGGATCCCTTGTGATCATGCGCGTTGCAGAAATGACCACGGAGGGTGACTATTGGGGAGGAGGAAGTCTGGGGAGAAATATGTATGACGCTGACGCAACAAGCAGGTCATCAGAAGAGAGATTGAACTCCAGTGAGAGAAAGGAACTTCCCACAAAGGAGCATCAAAGCGGCTGCCTCGAGGACAGCGGAGCAGTCACGTAACTAGATGAGCGACGTGGGCCGCGACCCCGACCTTGTGCGCAGCGTGAGGCATAGGCACTCATGGCGTGTCTTTTTGGAGGCGGAGCGCATCGCATTGGTGTAGTGCAGGAGACGTAAAACATACTTCAACGCTTTCAAGCACATACATGCGTACATCGCAGAACCGGTAATTACCGCGTCTCAATCCAAGCGAGGCAGGGAGGCGATGTAAGGCTCGTTTTCCGCCGCAGTGGGCAGCCCTTGCTCTCGGGCAGCTTTTACTGTAGAGCGAAGTTCTGCAAACTGAAAGACAGAAGCTTGATTGAAAAACACAATGGATCCCCGCCCATTCACGCCGTTGATTGGCTCACAATTGTCGTGGGTGGGCTGTCGTCCATTCGAGGTGGTGTAGATGTGGTTGTGCAAGTCTGTAAGTGCAGCATGAGCGAATAGTTTCAGGACAACAAGGGTCACTTCACCGCTGATGTTGATGTTGAAGTGAATGAACAGGGCGGACGGATAGAAAAACAGAACACCTATAGGCAGCTGGATAATGAGCCGAGCCTCCCACAAGACGAGCCAAGCCTTTTCGTTCCAGTCAAAGTTCCCTGGAACATGCAAATGATTAGTGCGCACTGAGGGATGGAAACAGCAGGCTTACCGTAAACGAATAAAGCACACATCATGACGGCGAGGTTCTGTGCATCGGTGTGAGGTAGACAGCTGACTCCATCTACGCCATCTTGGGGACGAGCAGCGTTGATGCAGTAATTGTACCATAGGCCGAACAGCGGGGTGGCTATAGCGGGGTCGATCCCCATATCAATCAGTGTCGCGGTGCAGCGATCGACGCGTTGGGCGATAATGGGGAAGCGCATGCGCAAAATAGATGCGGCCATCTTGCTGTAATTAACGACGAAGGTCGTAAGCCCAGCAAGTGGGGAGAAACAGCGACTTCTACCACTTACATGAGTCTGACAGTCATGTTTTCGGGTTGCAGCAACCAGTCCGTCGCGTCCTTGTGGTCTTTGTGAAATTGGGTCCAGGTGGGTTCCTGGAAGCAAGAATAAGCACGAATGGTGTCAATGCAATAGCCGACGCACCTGTTTGATTTGCCGATCGACACCGGGTCTGGATGCCCAATGGTTGCCTCGGAAGTTGTTCTTGATGTCGTTCGGGCTGTTGTCGCCACAAAGGGCCTGGTAGTGCTCACATTCCCAGTTCAGCCGGTCCTGGCACGTTCGATGGGGCGATCCAGCAGGCATCAACTCTGAAAGCCAGCGCAAACGTTCTGTGCGCAAGGCATACATGATCAGGTTCTTGTCGACGAAGCACGTAGGTTGACTGGTGGCAAAGAAAACCGTCAGATAAATGGTTGAGAGCAGAAAGCGATGAATGACAAACTCTTCGTATGGGACCTGGAGGAAGGCGTGCTCACGAATTCTCTGCGGGATGGTGCCTTTTAACCATGCCTCCCTGAGACCTTTGCTCTCCAAACGGTATCGAAATTCCTGGCCCTTCCAATCCCCCCGTGTTGTGGGCAGGTCGTGAAAGACAACGGGGGTTTGGATGACAGACGCCGTATGTTTTAGGCCGCTTCGTATCTTGGCTTCTAACGCGAGACGTCTTCTGGGCCGTGGAGGTTTTCGCTACGCGACAGAGGGTATCAGTGATGCGAAGCGGACGATATGACAGGCGAGGAAATGACGCACATCGGTGACGGGTTTCTGGATGTTTGGCTGCAGAAGGAAGTTTTGTGGTTGAGCTGGTAGTAGCTACTCACCAGGTGAGCGCGCCTTTAGGGAGGAACGAAGGCGAAGACAGACCTCGAAGGACGCATTGGCCAGATAAGGCAGGAACATAGCACAGAAATCGAGCGGGTGACGGATGACGATCTCGTTAGAGTCAGCGCGGGGCGTGACGCTGTTGAGCGTTGGTGAGTCAGAGGCGAAATTTCATGGCGTTGGAACAGACCCTACATGGGGAACGGCAAAACTCGTGCATTGGACGCAGTGAAGCCGACGTCGTCGTCTGCTTTGGCAAGCGGATGATGCGGAAACACGTGCCGTTCGATGTCGAGATCGTCAAATCGGCGGTCTTCACAGTCGAGGATCGCGCCCTCGAGGTCGAACTTGCCAGACGTGTCGGGCATTTTGAGCATGTCTTCAACCTGATCGTCGTCGTGCTGGTCTGTGGACGTTGTGTCTGTGTGGAAGACATCATGCGGTGAATGAGATGCGTCTTCAGGTGCTGGTGCGTACCTGAAGCAAACGAGCTATCGGGGGAAATGCCTTGCATCAAAACGTCTTCAACGTCGAGCACGTCGCGCATAACTTCAATGGCATCGGAGGATACAACAGTTTGCATGGTGGAGTGATGATGGTGGTGGGACAGGATGAAGGAGATAAGGTTTTCAGATAACAGGAGCGCCGTGAGAGCGTGTGCAGCCTCAAATACAATCGTATTCAGTCTACGCTTATATCCCGGACCAAGCCTCTCCTGTCTCGCGCTCTGTCAAACTGCCAGCTCTTCATCGAATGTCGCATTCCCGTCCGTATTGAAATTCGTGACGGCGCGTCGAAAGGTGTCTTCCAGACGGCCCCTTGCAAGACGAAGCTCTTGCGCGGCAGAGAGCAGGACCTCAGAGCACGATGCGTTCGGGATGATGCAAATGATGCGCACCGCTCGATGCGGGTGACAGCACTGAGGGCGTGAGGAGGCAGATGAGGGCTGAGGCTCGGGGAGTCGGCGGCTGTGGGGAGCGGTGGATCAGCGAGGATGGCCGTCGTGAAGAGCGATGAGTAAGGATGCCGGGTGCTTGCGCGACGCAGGGGACGTGGGCGGGATGAATACGAGGGTCGACCTCAGTGAATGAAGTAACTCGGACTTACCTACCTCGCGCGCCATGGCAGCGGTGTCTGTGCAGTGAAGTAGACACGCAGATTGTCGATACTTGAGTGCGCTTTGCCTTTTTTGTAGCCCTGTGCCGCGCGGCCTTTGAGAGGGGAGGGAGGAGACAGGTGTCTCGAGCCTTGACCTCGGGTATGATGGCGATGGCTATTTCTAGCATGACGGAGACAAGGAGCGGGCGCGGCTGACGGGCGAGATCCCGTCCAGGCGTGACAAAAAGACAAGGGACGCACCAGACAACAACCTGCCTAAACGGCACACGCCCTCCACATCATCCCCAGCCCTTGAGACGTCAGCGCGAGCGGCGGTGGGGCAAGTGCGCATGCCTGTTGCGCATGCATAGTCGGGAGACGCGCCGAGGCGTCGTCGGTGCGCATGAGGCAGGATAAGGGCAGGGATGGAGAGGCGAACGGATAGCGAAAAGATGGAGTGGGGACGTACGTTTGCGCTTCATGGTCTCCAGGGCCATCATGTCGCTCTCGCAGCTGCCCACGCCAGGCCCGCCGCGAGCGTGTGGGCTGCACTGGCACGCGTCG
>VJXU01004513.1:0-13125 GCA_008694245.1 Ganoderma sp. BRIUMSc | reverse complement strand
CCGGTCGTGCTGAGCAAGTTCTTGAGCTACCTCGTCGTGTCGAACGAACGCTTCCTGTGGCGCGCGCTGGGCGTGCCGGCGAACCAGCGCAACATGATCACGGACGACGGGATCGCGGCCGCGGTCGCGAGCGGGGGCAAGTTCTCGGCGAAGGAGGCGATGTGGAAGTATGTGGTGAACACGCTCGACCCGGTCGTGGAGAACACGTTGCTCAAGGACAGCAACTACTTCTACCGGCTGTGCTTGTTGGGCAAGTACGACAAGGAGTGAGTACTCTGATGTTATTGGGGGATGTCGTGCTGATGATGTGCGTGTCGTGCAGGTGTCGCCCTGCATACCTCTCGGAGGAGGCGCACAAAACTCTATCTCAGCCTGGCGCATTCGACGGGTTGCGTATCCACACGGATGAGTTTGTCGAGGTCCTCGCGCGGATCAAGCCTGAGACCGTCACCGTTGCTGTGGTATGTCCTTCCTTATGCCTTCCCCTCCTCTCGATTCTGAAGGTGTTGACGGCTGGTAGATCATGGACCATATGGACTGGTTTGATCCTGAAGGCGCGTCTGCGACTGAGGAGATCCGCGCGATCAACAAGGCGATGAAAATCGGTGGACGCGTCCTTCTCCGTACTGCCGGCCTCAAGCCGTGGTACATCGCGAACTTCACTGCGCAGGGCTTCAAGTGCCAGCGCGTCGCTGCGCGCACCGCTGGGAAGTGTATTGACAGGTCAGCCTCGTCTTTCCTTTGTGTTTTCTCTCTCAGGTAACTTAGGCTGCACCTGGGGGATATAGGGTGAACATGTATGCATCAACATGGATCTGCACGAAGGTCAGCGCGGACCCGACCGCGCCGGTTGTGAGCGATGAACACTCGGAGTCTGGCCACTCCGAAGTCGTCGAGTCGCTTGAATTGTAAATGCTGGGATTGAATGGTGGTGTGTAGCATCCATCCTGCAAATATTCGGTTTGATTAATTTGAACGCACTCTGGGTAGATGTGTAGATTACCGCGATGGTTCGCGATACCCCCTTTTACCTTGATTGTATACGTTATGATTTTTCTTTGTTTTGATAGAGCCGATTATGAAGTACACATGTAGTAACGCACGAGATGGTCGGGTGAAGTCGGAAGTCAGCGTAGATGGTCGTAACCCCACACGTTGCCCCTCAACTAAAACCTTTCCGACATCCAAACTTTAGAGCGAGTAATCTCATACTAAGTCGTTCCACGTGCCAACCCGCCCTTTAAATATCACCCCACGATTCGTAGACCCGTGGCGTCGGACCGTGAACCAGCAAATCGAAGTGTCTTTCTGCTTGTGTACCCTCTGCGATAATGTTGCCGCAATATTGCATACACATTATTGACGATACCATCAATGCAAGCATGAGGTTGCCGTTATGATACACTGCCAGCATGACCCTGAAAGCGACGCGTTCTGTGCTGGCGGAGATCATGACTGGGGCGGTGCTTGCAAGCGCGGTACTATGTGTCTCTGTACGGTCGAAGCTTACGGATACACAAGAGTGCGCATATATTCGGGATATTCAGTCACTCCCCCCCACTCCCTTCCACCCGACTCGGACGGCGACCGTGACCCGGAGGCCTTACTTCAGCGACGACATCGCGATGCTCACTCTTGGAAGCACGACAGCAACCCACTTGGGGCAAGCCTGTCTAGGACCTCCTTCTGCACGCCCGCGCTCACATCCAGTCTCGTCGTCGCATTGAGCACGGTGACGACCGCGTAGCACCCCTCGTTCACTACCGTCCGATCGACGGGCAGGCTCTTGCTTCCACAAGTCTCGACGGTGGAGACTGCGTTCCCGGGTTGCTGGCGCGTGAGCACCCACTTGAAGTCACTCGTCGCAGTGCAGTCTCCCGTCGGCCGACCGGCCTCGGAGAACGTCGTCTCTGCGTAGTTAACCCGTAAGAAGACACCAGCGGGGAGGATCGGGCGCGGGATAGGGTCCACGAGGGCGCGTGTTAAGTTGGTGGAGAGATCCGCGTAGAGGAGAGAGGAGAGGGTGTTGCGAGAGTGCGGCGAGGTGTCGAGGGTGGTGTAAGAGACCTTGGCGGCGGTCGCGCCGGCGAATGTGACGGCGGGGATTCCTTCTTTGACCGCTTCGCAGGCTACGGCGCTTTTGAGAATGGTAAGTAACGGTGATCAACGGTTCTGGCGAAAGGAAAGCATGAATACATACATGGCGGAGGCGCCAGGGGTGCCAATGCCCAAAAAATCTGTGAAAAAAGGGATATGTATGGGCCAACTTCGAGAGAGCCCTTTTGTTTTGTCCGTACCTCCGGTGTTGGGACCGCTGATCACAAATTCTGGAGGAGCACAGAAGAATTTGGGAGAGAGCGTTTGTATTCCGTAGCGGACAGCATCGATTCTTTAACAGAGACATCAGCCTCGCGCCCTTCTATCCTCACAAGGACATCTTACGCGAAAGAATTGACGTAGTTCAACCTCGCTATCGGTTGCAACACCCACATCATTAGCTCCAAGGAATACGAGAACAGATCATTTGAGACTCACGATCGCTGACATTGAAGCCCTCAGCAGGAGATCCGGTGGGACAGGAATTGAATTGACATGGCTTGGTCAACGGCTGCGGGGGCGCACTGGAAGCTCCACGTGCAGACACATCTTGAGCCGGTGCAGACAAAATTACCTATTACGGTTGATGTTGATGTGACATGAGTACATAATTTGGTGTAAAAGAGAGCCGAGGACGACAAACGTTGAAGCCCGCGGCAACCAGCGAATCACGCTGAGCGCGAATGAGGGCTCCAGCCCATCCATCGTCGTTGCTGAGCAAGATGTTGCACGCAACGGCGCCATGGGAGATGAAGGCGGTCGCTATAGCTCCGATGAGACAAAGCCAATGATGCATCTGGTGTTCTGGGTGTTGAAGAGGAGGGGGACGAAAGGAGGCACAGTGCGACGAGCGATACAGGAGGGGAGGCTGCTCTTAAGGGTCAGTTGAGCAAGATACGGGAGAATCATGCACGGGAGGACACTGCACCTTTTTCCCGTCGAATACGGCCGCATGTCTCAAATACGAGAATGCGGGGAAGGCATGGGGGCCTGGCGACAATTGCGGTCCCGAATCCACTCAGTTATTGTCAGTGTGCCGGGATGTCACCAGTGCAGAATTCAGACTTACCATTAGCAAGGGCGCACTGGACACAGGAGCAATCGACTAAATGCCGACCGCGAGCCTAAGCCCGAACCTGAGGGCTACTTGGCTTCCATTCCAGTTCGACTCGGAGTTCCAGACAAATGCTGACACCACTCTCGGACGCAGTGCCACCCAGGCCGTTCGGAAGGACCCGGGAGCATTCCCGATGGAGGTGAGGCGCCCACTGCTTCCACCCGCCCAACGGCCCCTTGCTCTCTCCTATGTGCTAGGTACGTATATGAGGTCTCGTCGCCAGTGTGTTGTCGCAAGACTAGCATCGAGCTCCCAAGACTTGAAAACCTTTGCGCCGGGTATTAACGAGCGTCAGAGTGAGCTGGCAGACAGGTGGTCTGGCTATCTATCGTACTGTGAAGCTGGTTGCTAGGAAGTTGATCTTCGGTGGTTTCGCTATCGCATGTCTTTCGGAAGTTCGCCAGTGGAAGTCTGACTGCGATTCCGCTCGAAGAGCGGCGGGAATTTCTTCATCTTGCGGAGCAACGTGGATGGCGGGTCGAGTAAATTGCTTGACACTAAATCCACATCCGCATAGGGATAGTGACTTGTGTGTCCTGTGCTACCATTGAGAACGAGAAAACATGGGAGATCCCATGCGCTGGACGGAGTGTGGCCGCTCTTCGGCCGCAGAGCATGTGGAAGCGGATCAAATGTCAACATCGATGACCATGTGGCGATGAGGGTATCGACGACAACAAAAGGCTTGTCGAGGGATGGGCGCGGGGGTCGGAAGTTCACGTGCGTCAGGGGCAGCGAAGTTGTCGCAGCTAGGACAGGATGACCGGTGCTCTAGGCTCTATGCCACCATATGTTGGTCCCCGCGTCCCAGGTGCCATGACCATCTGTGAAGTGAGACTGATGAGAGGGAGACTGACTGCCACTAAAATAGCAGGACGGGAGGCTGTTGTGTAAAGAAGCAGGGAACCTGACAGGAGTGGGGTGAGTGCAACTTGAAGAGGCTGAGAAACATAGGCAGCATCCGATGGACTCACCGCTTGTGCTTTTCGGTGTCTATACTGACGTATCTCGGACCTCAAGGCTTCCAACATGATATTGTGGTCAACGATGTCGGCTTCAGACTCAAAGTCGGATTCCAGAGCTTCCGTACAGAGGGGATCAAGAAGTGCCAAACTCCGCCGGATCGCGGTGAGCAAATCGTTAGGGACGGCCACGCAAGCACTCGGGACATCTCGACATAGGACAAGAAGGGGGCCGAGAAGGTCATCGCGCATCCACCACGCCAGGTCCCAAGGATTTTTCGGCCGCCAACGTTCCCAGTCAATCGTGGAAATTTTGTGCCTGAGGAAGGAAAGATAGTTATGTGTTTCGTCGAGGATCCGAGCCTCATGCTCCAAGGGCAGACCAGAATTGTCGATTAATATTTGGCGTATGCCGACCAGGAGCAGTCGCGAAGCGCTGAGCTGGAGCGGAGGCGATTCTGGGTGGTGCACATTCCACCGGTCGGCGTGCCATCTGTACATAGCAAACACTGAAATGGCTAGTCAGACTTGGGATAAATGTGCAACACGAACGACATACTGTTTTGGAGGGTGTCTGAGGTGATCGAGAAGTCGATTGCGGGGCTGTTTTCGTCCAAGAAACAGCGATCCAGGAGAGTCCACGCCCGCCTGGCAAGTGCCGAGTCCCCAATGGAGAGCTGCACAAGGGTCGACAAGCACTCGTCCGAGCGAGGAAGCATGTCCTCGGCGCCCCAGAGGAAGCGTCCCGGGACGTGCAACCAGTCGTCCCCAATGCGCTCCCTCGTCTCGTAGTCCACTGACAGCATCTTCCGGAGAGCGTAGAACAAGGACCGGGAGAACAGAGTCTCTTTGAGCCGCCGCGAGGGCGCCTCGATGTCCATGAGCCCCCACAGCCGACACCAGGCCTGGTAGACGTCGTGGAAGCACCACGCGACCTGCTCGCAGGGGAGGTCCGACAGGACGACGGGCAGGGTTTCGAGGTGCCGGGTTGCGAAGGTGATCGTGTACGCCGTCATCGCGATGTGGCGGTCGAGGAGCCCCGTGTCGCGCGCAACCACCGTCTGCTCCGCCCCATGCCACGTCGGCATTCGGGGGAGGACGTCAGTGGCGCCGATGCAGAACGCGAAGAGCGCGTTGGCGAGCCGGCGCAGGAGGAGCGACCGCTCGTACATCCGGCCCTCCGTGATCGCCAGGCAGAGCGAGGCCACGGTACTCAGCATGAACAGGATCGTGCCGTTCCAGACGGTGCGCACGAGGAAGAACGCGCCGCGGGCCTGGGGAGACCTGTAGCAGCAGTCCCACTGGAACATGGGGAGAGCGGTCACGACGGTGAAGAAGAGGAAGAGCGCGCCGACGAGGACGGAAGCTACGATAGCGACGGTTTCGTGTATGGTCCAGAGGAGGATGAGGAGCCCGGAGAGGAAGAGTATGAGCGCGATCTGCAGGAATACTGAAGGAACCAGGACGATCGTGCCGACTTTCCATTCAACCAGGCTGTTGAGCCGGTGCTGCCGGAGGCGCGCGGTCTCGCGAGATGTTCCGGACAGCCCGCTAGATACTTCGTGGAGCCATTGTTTTACGATGAGTGCAATTGAAGCGGACGCGAGGCTGAATACCAGGCTTGAGAACCATAGAGCGTTAATCCATATGGCTGATAATGGGGCACGGAACGGGGCTTGAAGTTCGGCCAGTGAGCCGGCAGGCTGTGTGGAATTGATGAAGGATGGATTGATGGTGAAACTATTGAGCTGGGCAGATATCTGCTGTAAGACCGCTAGGGCGGGGTCGGTGGGTGCAGGTTGAAGAAGCGGATATGACTGGACATTAAAGGCGGTCAACACGGCAGAAAATAAACCAGCCTTGCGGGTCACAAGAGATTCATTGGTCGCGTCAGTTATGGAGAGAATTGTGATATACGGGTAAATGCTCACGTAAACCAAGAGCGTGTCCATGGCGTTTTGCCATTGCTCGACCAATTCGTCGTGATATGTCTGAACCGCTTTCGCAGCATCCTTCCAGACTTTTGCTTTTTCTTCCTCAGTAAATTCTGGAATGCGCTCCGCGTTTATTTTCTATGGAGGAACGAGTGATGTCAATATATGCATGGTATAAATGCGGTTTGTTTACCTTATGCTCGGCCGGGCCACTGGCAGAGTTGAGTGTTGAGCCATGCAAAGACCGTCGGTGAGTCACACTTCCAGCGAAGTCCATGGTCTGTTCTCGTTTGAAAGGGAGTCAGATGAAAGCTTGAGCTTCGCCAAGTGGCACTCACCGTTGTGTGGTGGTGGTTGCAAGAAGGCTTAAGCTGTTGTGTCCGACAACGCATCCAGCCCTGCCTTCGACGAAGCGGCGTTTGCCGACTCGGATGCATTGACGGACCGAGGCTAGCCCCAGCCGCTCAGTCCGTCCGAATGCTAGAATTCTCGTCCTTGAACGTTCGTGGCAGTACGGGGGCAGCGATATCAGCTTTGAATTGCAGACGGGACGAGATGCAGAACAGCGGAAGTAGAGCGCATAGCAAAAGATAGCGAGCATGAGTCCGAGAACGAAAGAGCGATGAACGAAGATAGGTACTATAACGACATTAGCCCTCGTACACATATCTTGAACCAAATCCGTACAGCGAATGCAGGCTACAAAGCAAAACGTAGCGCGGGGAACTGAGTTAAACCCGCACCAATCGATGTCAAGCTTAAGCCAAAAAAGCTCAGGTGTCGCTCAGGCTTATAGGAGCTTGAGTGCAGCACACAGCTCCATCAGACCGTCGACGACCAGCAGCGGATCAGGATTATCCCCCGGTTTTCGCCCAATGCAGAAGTCGACGTTCGCCTCCACACTTTCAGGGCGCTTCAACAGCGCGGTGGCCAGTCTCCCCCTGATCGCGGGAGCGAGAATCCGCCCAACCCCGGTGCTCACCACTAGGATCTCCGAGTCTCGGTCCGACTGAAGGTCGGGATGGGGTGGCATTCGGAGTCGAAGGATATGCTCGTCGGATATGCTGCGGAACATCTCTCGGGGTGCTTCAGTGTGCACGGGAGCCGCGATAGGGGAGAATGAGACGTGATCGAGGAACGCGCGTGGTAGCCTGGATTTGTAGTGCGCCGTGGTCGTGAGCGAGTGTGGCGGGAAGCAGACCAGCTTGACACCGCGGGCCACTAGCGCTGTGACCGCGGGCTCGACATCTGGGAACAGCGTTGGAGCGAGGATGCGCGTCATGGCATCATTGAACATCGCTGAATGGGGAGATATTCGGAGGTCGAGCCGCTCGGAGACATCGGTGAGTGCGGAGTGCACGACGCGGGCAAGGGATATCGGCGTCGTGGAGGAGTGGTAGTTAATGAGAGCCTCGCGTTCCAGGTAGATCCTTGTGAGCTGGGCGACCGTCTTCCGGCACCCGCTCACGAGAGTCCATGGCGTGAGCGCATCATGGATAGCACCATCTCGGTTCTGGCATACTGATAAGCACGGAGACGCAGAGCGGGCACAGGACTGTAGCACGTACCAAGATCGTTCCAAACAAGTCGAATGCCAGGGTCCGCACGCGGACGGGCATGGAGACCGAGGGAAACCGAACAGGACACATGGGGAAAGTGGTCTCCATGAACTCCGACTCGTTGTCAGAATCATAGGCTACTGCGTCAGGGTCAATAGGAGGATATTGGGCTGCACTAAGCAACAAGGCATTCGCGCGCCACAGAGGATCCGAAAGAACGACGGATGGACTCGCAGGGCCCGCCACACAGGCTTCGAAGTCGCGCTGTGAAACCGAGGGGATATTCTAACGAGCATGCACGTCAATCCGGACAGCTTCGAAGAGAGAATTGAGTAACACACACCTTCCTTGTGTCTCTGACCCAATGTATGGTCTGCTCTGCACCTGTCCACTTGTAGTCTTTGCACACCCTAGAATAACAAAGTCAGCTCCAGCGCTGTGCGGAGAAAAGTAAGAAAGAGTCAAGACTAACTGCTTGTATTGCCAGATTTCGTGGTAGATGTTGCCCGCACCCTCAAGAGACGGGAAAGGTGGGCTCTCTATGAACTTGAACACATACGCCTTTGGATCGTTCCGCCCCCCAAGGACATACCTATCGCCTTCACCGAAGGTGGACCAGTCCTCTTGGACGTGCTCTTACCCGCCCGTCCTGCTGTGACGTCGTTTATGCCACTCCCGGAAGGCCCGCGCCGCATCCTGCAGCTCGTGGGCAACATCGAGAAATTTCTTCAGGCTCGGCTTGTCAAGCTGGTAACGGACAGTCTTGATAGGATGTCGAGCGTAAGGGCTGATAGTAAGCATGGGGACCGTGTGTAAGTAAAGCGGGAGGGACAAATCCTCCTGGATCGTCTTCAAGGGTTTCGTTGTGCGCAATGCACTCGCGTCGTCGCAATGAGCCCCGGTGTCTGTGGCGAGCCTTGGACCTAGGGATAACGATGCATTCTGGAGGGGGAAAGGCGATGGATCCGAAGAGATGACGAAGATGAAACCCGGGGCGGGGTCGCGCTCATTGCCAGCCCAGTTTGTTCGGAGAGCCCAAAACGATTCGACGTCTATTTTGGCAGCAGCGAGTTGCCCAGACGGTGGGAGCCAGTATGCAGTGAGTTCAGGGTTAAATTTTAGGGGGACAAATGAATGGGGCATTGCGCCACAGGAGGCCACAGCAGACGGAGAAGACAGACGGTGGTTGAACGTCAGTGAATGTTCAACGTTTCAACGTTTGAGCATGATGCGACGGAGGCGGTGCACAAGCGCCCCGCCCTGCGGGGCTGCAATCCAGGTCTACTGCCAGAACATGAACATAACGGGCAACGTACGCCGCTGTCCACTCCCGGAGAGTTCCTTGCTCGGCAGCTGGTAACGCATAGTGTTCCGCGAGCCCCGTTCTACTTTCTGGATTTTAGCCCATGTTGTGCACTCTCCTCCAACTGGTACCGAACGTCTCCGAAGAACAAGAGTTGTCCTTCAATTTGAAAGGATGCTGTGTCTCTCGCAACTGCTGCACCCGATGCTTCAGCTTCCTAATCTTCGCCTCCAGCGGAATGCATCATGCATGTTCATGATGAATACAGCACATAATTAGGTAGAGCCTGGCCCGGGTGAGAGTAGTAGGCTAGTACACTCATAGTAGCTCTGCGGTGTAGCGGTGATTCGGATGCATTCGTGGACCGAGGTAGGTCCCAGCTGCTCTGCGCATATCGGGCCATTCGAATGCTCGAGTTGTTGTCCTTGACGTGAACGTCGCGGTCGTGGCAGCACATGAGGAGCGATATCAACTTTGAATTGAGGATGGTAAGAGAACAGCAGAAGTAGAGCGCAGAGCAAAACATAGCAATTATGAGTCCGAGAACGAAAGAGAGCGATAGTGAACGAAGATGGGTATAACAACATGAGACCTCGTACACATATCTTGAACCGAATCCGTGACAGAGAATGCAGGGTACAAGGCAAAACACAGTTGGCACGGGACACCCAGGGAACCCCACGCAGATCAATGTCAAGTGTAAAGCAAAAGAACGAGGACTCAGGCGTCGTTCAGGCTCACAGGAGCTTGAGCGCAGCGCACAGCTCCATCAGACCGTCGACAACCAGCAGCGGATCAGGATTGTCCTCTGGTTTTCGCCCGATTCGGAACTCAACGTTCGCCTCCACACTCTCAGGACGTTTCAGCAGCGCGGTGGCCAGTCTCCCCCTGATCGCAGGAGCGAGGATCCGCCCGACCCCGGTGCTCACCACCAGGACTTCCGAGTCTCGGTCCGACTGAAGCTCGGGATGCGCTGACATTCTGGGTTGAGGGGTATGCTCGCCGGATATGCTGCGGAACATCTCTCGGGGTGCTGCGGTGTGCACGGGGGCGGCGATGGGGGAGAACGAGACATGGTCCAGGAACACGCGCGGTAGCCTGGATTTGTAGTGCGCCGTGGTCGTGAGCGAGTGCGGCGGGAAGCAGACCAGCTTGACACCGCGGGCCGCTAGCGCCGTGACTGCGGGCTCGACGTCTGGGAACAGCGTTGGAGCGAGGATGCGCGTCATGGAGTCATGGAACATCGCTGAATGGGGAGATATTCGGAGATCGAGCAGCTCCGACACCTCTGTGAGCGCGGAGTGCACGACGCGGGCAAGGGATATCGGCGTCGTGGAGGAGTGGTAGTTAAGGAGAGCCTCGCGTTCCAGGTAGATCTTTGTGAGCTGGGCGGCCGTCTTCCGGCACCCGCTCACGAGAGTCCATGGCGTGAGCGCATCATGGATAGCACCATCTCGGTTCTGGCATACTGATAAGCACGGAGACGCAGCGCGGGCATAGAACTCTAGCACGTACCAGGATCGTTC
Organism: Ganoderma sp. BRIUMSc; assembly: GCA_008694245.1. Taxonomy (NCBI): domain Eukaryota; kingdom Fungi; phylum Basidiomycota; class Agaricomycetes; order Polyporales; family Polyporaceae; genus Ganoderma; species Ganoderma sp. BRIUMSc. Next base: position 2,627 of record VJXU01004513.1, on the reverse strand, counting down.
CAAACAAGTCGAAAGCCACGGTCCGCACGCGGACGGGCATGGTAACAGAGGGAAACCGATAAGGAAACATCGGGAAAGTGGTCTCCATAAAGTCTGACCCAGTATCAGAGTTGCAGTCCACCGCGTCAGGGTCAAGAGGAGGATACCGTATCCCACACAACAACCAGGCATCCGCGCGCCATAGAGGATCCGAAAGCATAGCAGATGACTTCGCAGAAGGAGACGCCACACAAGCCTCCATGTCGCGTGGTGAAGCTGAAGTGATATGCTAACGAGCATGCACTCGATCAGGACCTCTGCAAAGAGAGAACCGGCATGCTGGCAGCGACACACACCTTCCTTGCGCCTCTCACCCAGTCTATGGTCTGCTCGGCACCTGTCCACTTGTAGTCTTGGCACACCCTAGAATAATGAAGTCAGCTCTAGCGCTGTGCGGAGAAAAGCAACGGTCAAGACGAACTGTTTATACTGCCAGATCTCGTGGTAGATGCTGCCCGGACCCTCGAAAGACGGGTAAAGTGGGCCCTCTAAGAACTTGAACACATACGCTTTTGGATCGTTTCGGCCCCCAAGGATATACCTACCGCCTTCTCCGAAGGTAGACCAGTCCTCTTGAGCTTGCTCTGACCCACCCGTCCTGCCGTGACGTCGTGCGTGCCACTTCCGGAAGGCCCACCCGGCGTCCTGGAGCTCATGGGCAAAGTGGAGGAATTTGTCGAGGCTTGGTTTATCGAGCTGGTAGCGGACAGTCTTCATAGGAGGACAAGCGTAAGGGCTGAGAGAAAGCATGGGCACGGTGTGTAGGTAGAGCGGGAGAGGCATATGCTCCTCCTTGAAGGTCCCAATGGGTTTTGTTGTCCGCAATGCAGTGGCGTCGTTCCAACATGCTCCGGTGTTCCTGGCGAACTTTGGCCCTAGGGTAAGTGACGCGTTCTCGAGGGGGAAAGGTGACGGATCGGAAGAGACGACAAAGATAAAACCAGGTGCTTTGCCGCTCTCATCGCCAGACCAGTTGGTCCGGAGAGCCCAAAACGATGCGACATGTATTTTGGCGGCAGCGAGTTGTCCAGACGGCGGGAGCCAGTAGGCAGTGAGCTTAGGATTAAATTTGAGGGGTACAAATGAATGGGGCATTTAGCCACAGGAGGGTACCAGACAAGACGATCGTTGGACGCGTTCAAGCGTCACACGTCAGCGCTTGGCTGTTGGACGTCATTGGCCGGGATGGTTTGCACATGTTTCCGCCTCAGCGCTTCGGCATCTGCGACTCGGCGTCATTAATTCCCCTCGCCCGGCGACTCGGATCTAGTGTGGTTACTGTTCTTTGTCGACCTTCCACTGGCCTCCTGCTACAGCACATGGATGACGCGGAGGGATACTTATGGGCCTTTACTGTGTGTGGCATATACCAGGTCACCCACTGCATAGGCGGAGGTGCAGGCGGTAAGCTCAGGACGGTGGCGACGCCGTGCGCAGTGGCTTCCAACACTACTAATGTACCACTGCAGGAGATGTAACTCGAGCCTTCAATATGTTGACTGGAAATGAAGTGGCTATCAAGATGGAGCCGCTTCACGTTGACCACGACACCAGCCATCCTCCAGCTTTGGCTTATGAGTCCGCCGTCTATAAGCTGCTTGGGAGACCATCTGTTGGTTTTCCATTGCTGTTATGGGCTGGCAAGGATAATGGAAACTACGTTCTGATACTCGAGAGGCTTGGGCCGAACTTGGCATCGCTCTTCAAGTTCTGCAGGCGCAAGTTCTCGCCACGCACTGTGTGCATGCTAGCGCAACAAATGGTGAGTTGTTCTTTCCCGCTTCCTTGAACGCGCTGGGGCGAGGTCGGTTGACGGACTGGGTTGCTTGCGATAGCTTGCTAGAATTGAATATGTGCACTCTCGTGGGCTGCTCGTAGCTGATGTAAAGCCTCATAACTTCGCCATCGGCATGGGGGACAACGCGCACGTTGTGCATCTCTTCGACTTCGGGCATTCCAAACTCTACCTCAACCCGGCCACGGGCGAGCACTATCCGTATGTCCCTAATCGGAGCTCGACCGGCACAGCGGTGTATGCGAGCATAGCCGCGCACAAACACCATGGTAAGCAAACGTCGGTCGATCGCCAACTTGAAAGCTGATGAGCGACTCTGCATGCGTTTCTAGAGCTCTGCAGAAGGGACGACATCGAAGCGCTGTTCTACGTCTTGGTTGAGGTCTACTGTGGGGATCTCCCGTGGCAGGGGATATATGCTCCAACGTACAAAGCGAAGTTGGAACGCACGCGCGATATGAAAGCTGGCCCGGCTTTCCGTGACTGCGTCGCCGCCCATTGCCCGCCCGAGTTTCAGGCTTACTACTCACATTACACCAGCCTGAAGTTTACACAGGAACCGGATTACGCGTACTTGAAAGGCCTGTTTGCTGACAGGATGAAGGATGAGGGATGGGATAATGACGCGAAGTTCGACTGGATGGACCCGTCCCAGCTCGAGAAGGGGACCCTGATACCTGAGGAATACGTAGTGGATTCCCGCTTTGTTGAGGACATGGGTCTTGATCCGTCGTAGAGTATTTTCCGTTATCTGATTCTGATTGTTGGTACTGTTGGAAAAACTGTCGGAGGT
>VJXU01004499.1:726-13215 GCA_008694245.1 Ganoderma sp. BRIUMSc | reverse complement strand
GTGCAAGTAACTACTGGACAAGATGAACGGGTTCGACAAGTAACTAGCGATGAAAGATTATCTAGCCTGATTGAAACAGGTGGTATCTGTACGGTCGGGGACAACGAGAACAGGAGGGGGATGGCGTCTTTGGACACATCAACGGGCATTTTGAGACGACGAAGGGAAGGAAGGAGTGGCTCTCCTTCGAGACGTGATGCAAGGAGGATCCAAGTGTTGGGATGAACGCTGACATTATCATGTGGGAAGACCGCGGTGTTCATCTCGCATACAAGGCGGGCATACCGTCTGAACCTCGACCAAGTCTGGTCGTCTATGTCGGGTTCCACATCCTGCACAACATACCGGTCAGCGACGTGACATATGATAACGCGTACACGTGCTCACAATCATGCCAGTAGAGCGGAAAGCCCCGCTGGGGCCTCTTTTCCACTTTGGCAAAAGAACGAAAAGAAAAACATAGTGGTCAATGATTTTCCAGAGCTCTGCCAATGCGACGTCCGAAAATGCGTGGCAAGTCCGTGCACAAGATGCCAAAGTTCCCCTTAGTGCCTTGCGAGCCTTCTGGTCTTCGATCATTTCTGACTCGTGGCTGTCGCGGTCGGAACGCAGCCACGGAAACCAGCCGGGTGAGAGGCATGCGAAGATCTCGGCCAGGATATCATGGCATCAGTAAAACTGACAATGTCTGAAGGTCTGGATGCACTGGACAGCCACCCATCCAGACCATCCAGACCTCCCGACACAACGGCTTCGAACTCACAATCAAGGAGTAGAATTAACTGTTGTAGTTTACTCTTAATGCATCTTAAAGATAATATACAGTGACATTACGCGTGAATGAGCGCGATGTTGAGCTCGAGAGAATAGGGCGGAGGATGGGCTCGGAGGCTGCAGCGTCACAGCAGGGACAATCGCAAGCAAGCGGGAAACATTTTTGACACACGGTACAAGCCGGTATCATTTTAGATATCTATGCGTATATATTCCTACATCTGCCCGACTTGAGAGGCCAGGCTCGAGAGAGTGCGGGACGAGGGGGACGGGAGGGATTGGAGGGGAATGGGCACTGCAACGTACCTACCTAATGATCCCCAGCTCGCCTTTCCCTATCTCTCACCACCTGACCCCCGGTCACATACCCCGGTAATACTAGCTGCCCAGGTCTCGTTATTCGATATTGCAACGCGTTGTTGGTGGAGTTGTACGACGTTCATGTCGGGGTCGACATCGGTGCCCTTCCTCGGGTAGCAGTTGCACAGCGAAGGTCGTGGTCAATCCAGTGTAAGTGAGTACAGCAGATAGAATCCATTGGATAGAAAGGCGTATGCAGCCAACAGAATGAAAACTTGCAGGGAGAGCGAAGAGGGAGTAGGGAGAAAGCAGTGGCCTGCCAGGCCTGGGACGGCGCTGGTCGATGAGTAAAGCGCTGGATCTTCTGAACGTGGGTCTGGCACCTCTGGGCGCTAATTGAAGCTGAAACGTCTGGACTTGATCTGAAAAGTCTGGAATGGTACTTACTCAGATCATCCAGAGCTGTGCAGGTTTTACTGATGGGCAAAACAGAGCTGCATGGGCTGAAGAATGCTGACGGTGTCGACACATGTCAGCGGGCCGAGTTGTGTCTCCAAGGGAGTCACGAGTGAAAGATACTCACTTCCATACTCGAGACTCGGGAATACAATGGATGACGAAAAGGCGGGGGGGATGTTGTATGGGGGATGATGAACACGCCAGAGCCCAGCAACAGAGCCGCCATGTATACGCGGCAGACAACGATTTGACAGCGATTAGCTTACCTTCATTTTACGTACATGCGTACAAACTCTCGCCGTACGACCATGAGGCCGGCCGGCTTCAGGCACACTGAGCGCCTCGAACTTCGTGATTTTCACGAAGTTGCCCACGAAGCAACTTCGGGGTTTTCACGAAGTGTCTTCGTGGAGTTCACGAATACACTTCGTAGTATCACGAAGAGGTCGGCTACCCTAACTTCGTGAAAAACTTCGTGAAAAACCACGAAGTTTTTGTCCCTCACCACGAAGTTGGAGCGCCCGGCGCGAGACGGAATTCTTCGTGGTGTCAGGTGTTAACTTCGTGATCATCACGAAGTTAGGGCTGCGTTCCCCTACGGGCTCCCCGGTTTTGCATCGCGCCTCGGTTTTTGTGGTTGGGAATTCAATATGTAGCAAAAGCGATACACATGTACTATTGGAATCTACCCTACATAACACCTTGTGTCCGGGGGAAGAAAAAGAATACACTCTACTTCACAGCCGCCTCCGCCCTTGCCTCTGTGACGACCACTCGTCAAACGCATCTGTCGCGGAGCTAGCCACGCAGACACTTACCTCTCCGCTGTTTGATGATACACTATACATAAGAAATACGCACCTTAAGGAGGACCATGAGGGCTTCTGCAGCTTCACAGGTTGACGCAGATGAGGATGAATGTAACGAGAGAGGAGGAAACAGGGGAGGAAAAAGGGGAGAGAAGACGGACCTGACTGAACTCACTGCCAGAGGCGTGCGGAAATGACATCGAACATGGAACACACCTTGTTTCAACAACCAGTGGACCATAGGGTCCGTGGATCCATCCCGATGGAAAACGCACGCCTGACTCAGTCGCCAGCCAGCACCAAGAGCCAGATAGCAGGGCGCCGGAGGTAATCCACCAAGCTTTGGACCACAACCAGATCTACACCAGACCAGCTTTGAGACAAGTGGTCGACTAGAGAGACCCAGAATGGCTAGGGAGAACCGGGACGACGAACGGACCAAGAGAGACTCAGTGGCGGGGGAGAGGGAGGACGACGATGAAGTTTGCGTTGATGGGAGAAGAGGAACAAGCGCTGGGTGTCGCACGCACCCATGGCAGAAGCGCTTGTCGCCGTTCCTTCTCGTGACCGAATAATTCGTGGCACACCGAGCAATATTCGTGCTACCAGTACTTCGGACGCATCACGAAGTCCACCACGAAGATATACGAATCACGAATTCCCCACGAAGATAGGAGGTATCTTCGTGGGACCCCGACATTTCTTCCTGGTTTTCACGAAGTTTGGGGCGCTCAGTGGCATAGATCATACCGTGACAATCCGAACCATAACTACTGCTTGAACACTCCTCGAGGCGTCGATCTTCGCATGTTATGGCACAGAATCAAGCGGTTTCTTCAGTTCTAAATTACACTGGTTTTCATCAGCTGCCTATAGGCTTGTCACTCAACCTTGCTGCCGGTGCATGTGATCTCCCGCGTGCTAGCGTCGTAGTCCCGGCGTCCTCATCAACGTGGCCTTCTCTCGGGAGAGCAGTTGGTTCTCCCAAAGCAATCAGCGAGGCTCAGCGAATGAGGGGGAAGTTTGGGACACGCATCCCACGTAAACTAGAGCTAGAGTGATTTGACCTCGAAGGGAAGCGCTATTCGGATCGAGGTGTGAGACTCCACTGGACGAGGGTAATGTAAAGGGAGTGGCTAGCATACAGGCTGATACCCAACTGGAAGGTTGATAGACGGAGGTGCTATGGTGGTCATCCACCTTGAAATGGAGAGATGGAAAGAACGGTTTTCAGGATGTGTATTCTTTGATTCTGTTCGCATCAGCTGCACCTGGATTAGTGGACCCACTAACCAAAGCACAGTTAGTGACAAACATGCGCTGAGTGCCACCGTAACGTGACCGTACCTGCACTTCGTACCGCTTGTTGCCCTCGATCGTCAACAACCCTCGCTCCGCGAATGGCTTGAATCCGTCGCGGATGGAAGCGTAGATGTCCTCGCTAATTGGTGTGGACAACGGCTCGACCAAGCGGACTTCAATACGTTCCAGCTCCCTGAAAGCATCATTGTTCAATACCGCGGCCGCCACCTTTCCAAGCTGAGCTACAGCCCTATCGGTGTTGCTCGGGTAGAATCCCCAGAGGAAGAGGACGAGGATCCGGATGCGCGGGGCTCGGACGCGCGAGAGAATCTGAGTCATCATGGTTCTATATGAATGGCTGTCCCAGATCCTGCTTGAGAGGTGCAGCTCCTGGAGATCCGTGCACTGCGCGAGATCACATGCGTAGAGCACTAAGCAGAAAAGAGGTCAAGATCCCCGTTGTCTCGCAACATGACCAAAACGCTCACTGTCTAGATCTTGAAAGAGAGTCCCTTCCCCGTTGTTCAAGTGGAGCTCGAGACTCTGCAGCGCCGGCCCAACCGCACGGAGCAGCTTCGCCGCAGGTACGATGCACTCCGATCTTGCAACCGTCATTGAACACGCGCGGAGCTGTGTAGGAACATTCTGCGAGCACATCCAGTCTGCAATGACATCGAAGAGAGGGGCATGCCAGAGCAGCTGGATCTCCGTGGCCTGTAGAATCTTTCCGCTATGGTGCGTATATTCTTCTGCGATCTCGGCCCCCCTGATCTCCGCGGGACCAGCGAGCACGAGCGTCCGGAGACGGGGAAGTTGGGACCAGAGGAAAATGAGATCGCCGAAGGTAGGAAGGGCAATGTTATCGATCTTGACAGATTCGAGGGACTTTGGTAAGGTGGAGAAGAGTTCGTGGGCTTCGTGAGACGCAAGAGTGGAATAATGGAGCGAGAGAACGCGGAGCGTGGTGAGACTCGAAAATATATCGCGGAGCACGGCCATGTTTTGGACAGGACTCCAAAGGCCGAATAGGAACAAGTGGCGGACAAATGGCGCGACTTCTGGAGAGGCGTGCAGCAGGGCGCGGAAAGATATCATGGTGTGTGGTTGAAGGCGGACGCGTCGGAAGCGATGGTACCGGACGCCAGGGACCCAACTCGGGCGGACGAGTGCACAAGCGGACAACGTTTGAGGATCATCATGCAAAAAGTCGATGGTCCTATCGATAAGTTCATTGGGCAATGTCGCCGGCATCCTGTATGTGCTCGGATCTGTGTAGAAAGTGTCAGCGTCAAGCAGCCACCTGAACCACACATTCGACAACTTGAAGGCTAACGTCCATACCCTGTTATAATCGGTCTATGGCTGATAGCCCGATGTTGCACCTTGCTGCTCCTAAACGCACAGAGGCAAAAGTTGGTCAGTGTGTAACGTTGGTAAAGCGATATGAATGCGCGCGAGTGGAATCGGATCGGCACCATCACAACTACAGCATCCGGCGCTGCGGCTGTCCGAATTCTCAGTCGTGAGCGTTTATCCAATTTCTTCCAAGTTTCAGATAGCTTACAGCACTCCCTAAATTCTGGCTCCACAGGGCCATGACCGCGGCGAGGGGAGCGACCGAGTCCCGACTGAGTCAGACAACGAGGCCCTCGGCGCGCCTTGCATGCCTTCACCACAGGCGTCGTCACACCGGTATGCTTCATCAATCCCTCTCATGCGCAACAAGCATGATGTATGCTACGGCATAATCCAGGCTGATCCATGGGGCGTGCCCAAACCCACGTCGACATCTAACCGTACTGTCGAGACCCTATGCCAGTCAGCCAAGAGAGAAATACGCCAGAAATTCCATCAGAATATCCACGGAGGAAACACCGCTGTGGGGTGAAGTCATCTAATGCGCCATCAATTCAATAGTAATAGTCAGCCATATCTGCCCAGGGTCACAAGCAAGGTGTGCTTACTGACTTGTTGGAAACCAGCGATCGGACTTCCGAACTCCCCAAACGGGCATTGAAGGTCCTACAAACAGCTACGAACGTGCCGATACGCCGTCGCTGGCAGTCAGAAGAAGAAGGCGGGCATCCATGAAAGGACGAGACTCGGATTGTGTTCAACAGACACGGCGAGAGGAAGGACGAATAACCACTTTAAATGAAAGCCAGGGCGAGAGTCGGCATATCGGAAAGTAAGACCGAGGTTGTGATTGGCTGGAGCTAACGGACCGGACGGGCGCTCCGAGAGTGTTAGTGGTGCGGACCGGGAAAGGACCGCAGGCGAAGGCCCAAAGAAAGTTGAGGTCGAGGACGTGCGGCGTGCCCTTGACCGCCGTTCGTTTCTTGGCTCCCACCGATGGCCCTCTGACCTCCTTCCGTAATCTTCTCGACAACCCCGCTCAGATACGCTCTCCGCCCGCCTCAGTCTCCCGCCTGCGGTGCCTCCCCACCCTCCTCATCTTCGCCCTCCTCTGCCGCTCCCCGCCCCAGACGAACGAAGACCACCCGCCATGGATCCTCACGGCTCCAGTAGCAAGGCAGAACAACCCCCGACGCCACAGTTCACTACAGAGTCGTACTTTGGCTATGGTTCCACAGCTTCCAGCCTACCCGGTAGCGGCGCCGTAACTCCCCACACAACTGCGTTCGCAGGTCCACACTATGACGAGCGAACAGCGCTCCTACCAGACCCTCAGGACCCTCAGGACCCTGCAGAGGCAGAAGCAGGCGGCTCGGGTTCTAAAGGTGAGCATATAGTCAACTTTCGTCTGGAGCCGTCCCGCCGTGTTCCTCCACACCGCTGTGCCTTTGTGGTTCCTGTACTTGGCAAACACAAGGAGCTGTATGCTTGCGAGGGTTACCGAAGGATCTGTCAAATCCTCCGGTTACGCTTCGGCGCGGCATGGTGGTCTGTTGCCATTCAATGAAGGGTACCGGTACTTTGGTATCGGTTCCCACATTTGGGTGCTCTCGTCGAATTCGCTTTTGGTATATCGTGCCCGCTCTCCCGCATGCCTCTCATGATGTGAGAGAATTGCGGGCGATCAATGTCTATTAGCAGCACCATAGGTTTAATGCTTGTTTGAAGGGTGTGGTTGGTTGTTTGGTTCATGGCAGCACGTTGTTGACAATGCGAAAACGAGCGCCTCCCTCGACCCACAACATTTCTTCAATGCACACAAGACCCATGCAACGTGTTCATTTGCTCCGCGAGCGGATGTTGGTCTCTTGAGTGCTTGTTAACGACCTCAATGATGTTCTTGTGTTCTATATTCGCGGACAGCGCGAGAAACAGCACACGAGAGATTTTGGTACGGATCAGTGACAACTTGAACCTTGAACATCTCGCAGCCCTAATTGGTGTCTCGCATTCTCCTACTCCTCCCAATTCTCTGCGATTTGTATCCGATTGCTGATTCGTTCACTATCCTAGCACCGCTCGGTCGGCCACCTATATGGCGCCGGAACTCCCGGAGGTGGCAGCGGATGAAGTACTATGTCCCCTCGACGTCGTGGATTCCTCAATACTCGCTGTCGCTGTACGCACGTTGCCACCTTTAATTACGCCACGCTAATAGTGTTGTCTTAATCCAGGCTGGCAGGCGACTTCTTGGCAGGAATCACAATTGCGAGTATGCTCATTCCGCAGTCTGTCTCATACGCCTCTTCCCTTGCGAAGCTCAGCCCAGTCACCGGTCTGGTAAGTCTCCTCACAGCCCACTTACAACACCCCAAGGCCCATGCAGCTCACGAATATTCGCACGTAGTTCTCTGCTTCAATCCCCGGAATCGTCTACGCATTCCTGGGCACGTCGCGCCAGCTCAACGTGGCACCCGAGGCCGCGCTCTCGCTGCTCGTTGGGCAGGCTGTGGAAGAGATCCTCCATTCAGACCCGCACACGCACCCACTCGACCCGCAAGCGACGTCCATCGCGATCTCGACGATCATTACGTTCCAGGTCGGCCTCATCAGCTTCCTCCTCGGGCTCTTCAGGCTCGGCTTCATGGACGTCGTCCTCAGCCGCGCGCTCCTCCGCGGGTTCGTCACCGCCGTCGCGGTCGTCATCATGATGTGCGTCCCCCCTCATCCTCCCTTCCCCCTTCCCCCTCTGGTGTGGTGCAGTCTGGGCGAGGAGCGAGAGCTGATGGCTGATGGCATGTGTATGCGGGGACCGCACGCAGCGAGCAGCTGATCCCGATGTTCGGGCTCACCGCGCTGGAGCACGTCGTGCAGCCCAAGTCGACGCTGGAGAAGCTGTGGTTCCTGCTCGAGCACGCGTTCACGCGCGCGCACGAGCTCACGACGCTCATCAGCTTTGGCGCGCTCGGCGTGCTCGTCGGGTTCCGCGCGTTCAAGCAGGCGTTCAAGCGCTACTGGTTCATCTACCGCCTCCCCGAGGTGTTCATCGTCGTCGTCGTCTCCACCTGTGCGTCTTCATTTTCATTCCGGAGGGAAGCAGGACGAGCGACTGACGTCGGTGTCAAAAATGCTGCATGTAGTTCTGTCGGACCAGTGGGGATGGGACAAGGACGGGGTCGAGATCCTCGGATCCGTGCCCATCAGCACGGGCACCGGCTCCCTCATCCAGTTCCCGCTGCGGCACGTCACGCTCAAGTTCCTCCGCAAGACGACCTCGACCGCTGTGTACGTCGCGCGCGCGATCGCGCTCGCCTTGCGTTCGGGACCATCTGGCATAGCTGACCGCGTTCGCGTTTTGGTTTGGGGGCTAGGTTGATCTCGGTGGTGGGGTTCCTGGATAGCATCGTCGCGGCGAAGCAGAACGCGGGGCGGTTCGGATACAGCATCAGCCCCAACCGCGAGCTCGTCGCGCTCGGGGCGGGGAACATCGTGGGCGCGTTCATCCCCGGGACGCTGCCTGCATACGGCTCCATTACGAGGTCAGTGTCAGTGACTTGTCGCTCGAGCTACGCACCAACGATTCGTCCAGGTCGAAGCTGAATGGAGATTTGGGAGGACGGACGCAAATGGCGTCGCTCGTAACCTCGACGCTGGTGCTTCTGGCCACGTTCTTCCTCCTGCCCTGGCTCTATTTCCTGCCGAAATGCGTGCTCGCATCAATGTCAGTCCCACCTCGTCGCGCTCCAGAGGAAACTGGGCTGACCGCAGTGTGGCGCTACGCGTGCGCGTGCGCGCAGCATCTGCCTCATCGTGTTCTCGCTCCTCGCAGAGCTCCCCCATGACGCCGTGTTCTACTGGAAGTGCGTGCACCGAGTCTGAAACAATCATCAGAACCGCACACTTACTTACCGGTGCGGGGCGCGTCTCCGCACCCACTCACCACACACAGGATGCGCGCGTGGATAGACCTCCTCCTGATGTCGCTCACGTTCTTCCTGACGATCATCTGGAACGTGGAGATCGGCATCGCGGTCAGCGTCGTCATCTCGCTCCTGCTCGTCGTACACCGCTCCTCGCGCACGCGCCTGACCATCCTGGTGAGTGTCTGCCAGTGCCACTCAAGTTCGTCGACCCGCAGTTGACGTGCATCGTGCATCGTGCGCAGGGCCGCATCCCGGGCACGGACCGGTGGAAGCCGATCGACGAGAACCCGGACGCGGAGGAAGACGCGCACGGGGTGCTCATCGTGCGCATCCGCGAGAACCTCGACTTCGGTGCGTCTTCTAGTTACGTTGACTTGCGATACGAGCTGAGCCCTGGCTGAACCACATCCGTTGTTTTCTTTCCAGCGAATACTGCGCAGCTCAAAGGTATGTGTGTGCTTCCTCTGTACCTGAAGAGCCTCTGGCCGCGGAGTGCTGATCGAATCGCGGACGCTCGTCATACCATATGCTTGTTGTGGTGCTGCGCCATGTGTTCCCTCCGATCACGATACTCTGCCTTTTCACTGCTCCTCCTCCTTGTTGGATGGTGGTGGTGGTGGACTGGTGCCTTGCCCCGTCTCGTCTCGCCACGCCAAATTGGCATTGTCTTGGGGTCCGCTTCTCCTGTGCAGAGCGCCTCCGGCGCCTCGAGCTGTACGGGCACGACAAGCACCACCCTGCGGACGAGCCGCACCGACGCGACGCCAACATCCTCGTCTTCCACCTCGCGGACGTGGATACCATTGATGCTTCGTGCGTTTGTCCTACTTGCTCTGCGGTTCTTGCCCTTTCTGATTGGCGAAACGTCCGCTTCGGCACCGTTCTTCTTGGCCGTCGCGCCCGCTGGCGACTTGGCGATATGAATTTGACCCGCCCTTGGTCCATTGCACCCTTGTCTCGAATCCATTAACACGTGGCTTTCCCCTCTGCTCGGGTCGCGGTCGCGGCGGTCCTACAGAGCCGTCCAAATTTTCTACGAGACGGTGGAAACGTACAAGGTACGCCCCTCCCTCCTGCCTCTCATGGTCGGGCTCGCCCCGCCGGGACAGCACCACAACATCGCTGATCCATTGCACTATGCTGTAGAGCCGCGGCGTCGGCCTTTACATCACGCACCTCAAGGCGGGGCCCCGCGCGATGTTCCAGAGGGCGGGCGTTGTGGACCTGCTCGGGGAGGAGGCGTTCTGCAAGGACGTCGGGAGCGCGATGGCGCGCGTCGAGCAGGTCATGCGCGAGCGCGCCCTGTGATCTGCGATCATGGTCGTGTTGGTATGAGCTGAGAAGCACGACGGATGTAATTGCGCACATAGATGGGTCCCGACTTGGCTTCGGGGTTATGACTAGTAGTACTTATTCAGGGCAGCGCAGGGCGAGGGCGTGGGGGGGGGGGGGCAGTGGGGATTCTCGATGTCGGAGTACTCACTTTTCGGTATGGTTTGTTCAGTCTTTGTGGGACTCTCGTTCCATACAGCACTCTGGAGATTGGCATGATACAGTATTAGACGTTTCATAGGATCGCGGCCCTCACTAGACCTTGGCGATTGGGTTACACCGCATTCCCATTCGTTTCGTAATGCTCAGCAGGCACTGGCCGACGTACTTGACTGAACGCTTCACAGTCGCTTCACAGTACAGCCCAGGTGCCAAGTACGGATTTTTTTCATTTCGTTTCGTTTGGCGATAGTGCTGTTCGAAGAGTGATCCTGGCCTTGGTTACAGGCAGTCCCGCAGTGCACGAGGCATCGACGAATCGACCCCGCCATAAGAATTAGTTCGACGCCACATAACTTGCTGAGCGGGATCCGAGCGGGACATCAGTAAAAAGGTTCCCAGGCTGTAGTTATTAATGACGTAGCTATAGACCATTATAGTCTCGGGAGCACACTGTAGTATAGATATTTGCACTAGTAGTCACTGTAGTGCTCTGTAGCAGCCTTGTATACAGTGTTGTACACTGTTGTTAGCTGTTGTATATATCAAATATTTGTAGACCCGCAGAGCGAGTACTAATAACAATGGTGCCAATATAGTGCTAAGTAAAAACACACTCTCAAAGCCTTATATTTGACATATGTTTAATCATTTGTTGAGCACTTGACTATTCTTATACCTTGTTTAATTAAAGACTAAATCACATTATAACACTAAATCCACTTCATACAAAGCCCATGAGGAAGAATATACTACATATGAATCCAATGGACAGAGAAGTGAGCTTTGGAGCCATTGAGGTGCTCGACTGAAGTGCTTCGAGAAGCTAAGTCCGAGCTAGTGTTTGGTGGATATAAGTAATAAATTCTGTATCAATAACAAGTCAACCTGGCTTAGTGGGCTTCAGCACTGCACTTGATGTTGGGTTGCAGGTTCGAATCCCGGCCAATGCACTGTTCATAAATTAAATCCTCGGTAAGTAAGTGAGTTGGTTGGTAGTCGGAGCTTCCAAAGGTTACTTTTGTGAGATAAATGGGCAGTTCTACAGTTTATCAGGCCGACTACCCTCATTATGGTGCGCTACAGTGTGCTACAGTGTGCTACAAAGTGGTGGCCCAGTGCTACAGCTCACTACATCAAGGGGGGCTTGCAACCTAGCAATATCTACTATATAGACTACATAGTGCTACAGTTGCATAGAGATTTTTACTGATGGACGGTCCGAAAAGCCGATATTCGCCCTTTTTGAGGACACGAGGAGAGACAGGGAGAGACGGACCAGTGAGAGAGTGCCATCAATGTCGTTGTGTACACGTGTGGATCCCCCGCCGAGACATGTAACAGCCTTCTGGAAAACTGTTGCGTACTTACCACGTTCCATAACTTCTGCAGGTAATAGGTGTTTCCCCAGGCTCACCTAAGGCTAAGGCTGTCGGCTTAGCTGTCACCGCGACCGCTGGTAGTCCGCTGGTTGAGCCCGCATTGTTCATGCGAGGAAAAGACTGTCTCGGGAACATTCATTGCTACAAAGCTACAAAGCCGACTTGCTCGAAACATCCAAACAGCGTGGTAAATCCCGGAAGAACGAAACCTCCGCGGCCTTCAATTTTCCAGCTGGTCCAGCGCGCTGCTCGTTCCGGGCTCCGAAAGTTTGTGGGCTCTTCGCGAAGCGAGGCCCGACCCTCGTAAGTTACGGTAGTGTTACGGTGCTCGCGTGCGCGGCGCACCACATTAGCCGTACTCAATTCTAAAATGTCCAAACGGAGACCCATCAAGACAGCCCCATAAAAGGGAAGCCCTTGATAGACGTGATGGGAAGAGTCGTCGCAGATATAGCCCCTTGCAGGGTTTCAAGGCAAGGTAGTTGGCGGAGTCTGAAGCCGACTTGTCCTCCAAGGATAAAGCGGCAACTCTTTAGGTACGTTAGTCTTCAAATACCTCGGTTTGAGCTTGTAATACCTAGATACAAGACCTTGTGCCCTAAAAACGATGCTCGGAGGCGAAATAATCGTAAGCTGTTCATGGAGGCTGAAGGTCAGTAAAACTCCGCACTCTATACTATTCGCAAACCCGGG
>VJXU01004485.1:0-12427 GCA_008694245.1 Ganoderma sp. BRIUMSc | reverse complement strand
ATGTTATGCACTTTTGCTGATGACAAAATTGTGAAAAGCGGACGGCGCTGTCTCGGACATGTCGGCCGGAGACTTCCGGTGAGCAAGCGCTCGCTTGCCAAACCGCGAAACACTGCAGGACCTGGGGATAGTCGAAGGAATGCGGACTTGGGTTTGGGTTCGTACCAATAAGAGGTGTGGCGATGAAAATGTCTAGGTTTGTATCACTGGCGTTCATGCATTCTGCTCGCGTTGCCACTGATGACTTTGCCAGAATCCCATGCATCTGCTGTGTATTTAACACGATGTGCGGACAGCGTCGGCCCTCAGGCCACAGAACCAGGAAGTATATGATGGCATAACAATAGATTAAGTGCGCATAGTCAGAACGACAACGAAAGAATTAATAACATCAAGGCGCAACGCCGGACAGCGAGAGCGGCACAAAGGCCGGAGAGCCGTCCTGCTCTTCGCTCCACTGCTTTGCTCGCAAGCTGCCAATGGTCAATCGATCAACCAGGTCGTCGTCGTCCATGCTGGACGTGACGAGCGCGAAGCCTTGCGCTTCGAGGTGTCTGATCACTGCCATCGTCCAGGTCTCGACACTCCATATGTCAGATGTAGGAGGAGGGAACCGGCTGCCACAGAGGGCCTGTACGGTCATCCGTGTTCGACAACGACAACAAACGCACAGTGAGAAACACGAGTCGATGGAGCAGAGTGAAGGGGAAAACGTACCTCTTCAAGCCTCGCAAGATCAGCCCTCTCCACCCGTCCGATACAGACGCCCCCCGCATAGCCCGACCGTTTGTTGAGCACCTTGTCCTCGGCAGAGACCGTCCATCCGGGAAATCTCATGCCATGGCTGTCGTAGGCTTCGGAAACGTGGAAGACACGGCAGCGGTTCGAACGCTTGTCAGTGAGGATCGCGATTGCTGAGGAATCGGTTGCGCGCGCCATCAGCGGCGGCGGTCTTGAGACGACCATGATGGGAAGGCTCAAGTTGGCTTCGTCTTGAACCTGCGGAGGGGTTTCTTGCCTTGGATGGGTCGCGCCGAGCAGTCTTCGTACTAGGTCCCGGAATGATTGTACCATGTTCGCCAGGTATGCGCTGTACTGTTCCGAAGACTGCTTGCGACTGTGGCGAGGTCGAGGGTCGAGGGTTGAGGGTAAGATCGAAGGGCTGCTTTACGCATTCTTGCGGGCTTATATCCTGCGGATTTCTTAACTTGCCCCTTGAGTAGTTATTGTCGTGCTTCGATGATGGCGGTGCGATGGTGGCAGGATTCGTGCCGCGAGTATGCCGCCAGTTTCCTGACTCTTGGAGGCAATGATGATACCCTGCCCCATGCGGAACACGAATACAGAACGGAAATGCCAGACGCGATAAGAGAAGAAATAAACGACCAAAGCTCACCACCATTATCGCCTGAGGCGTGGAGGGCTTGAACAGTGCATCAGTCAATCGCGGCACCTATGCTGCGGCTCAGGAACTGAGGAGTTCCTGGCGTCAACTTCCTTGGTCGCCAGAGGAGTCAATATTTCGCGGAGACATAGAAAATAAAATCTCTAGATTTGCAGATGATGTATGGAGGGAGAATGGTGGCGAGCTGGCGCTAGTGAATTGGCAATCTTAATCCGTCCGTTTTTTGCCGGTGGAAGCGCCAATGCGGTGTTTCAATCCTACTAGCGTGTACATGGCAAGTTGAAGTTGAAACGGCCCGAGTCCTCACCCAAGTTCATCCTGCCCGACCACGTCTCGGACCATCCACAATGCTCAGTGTCCGCAACTTGGGCCGCAGACTTGCAGGCCTCGTCGCCAGCAGACCTAGACCACCTTCGCCTCCTCGTCCGCCCTCGACAGCTAGCTTCGAGACGCTCGACCCCTCGCAACGTGTCGAAGAAGAGACTCTGTCGTGGTATAATCCGCAGGCCTTCTACCCCGTGCGAATAGGAGAAGTCTTCCATTCGCGGTACCAGGTCGTCGGTAAGCTTGGCCACGGTGCGTATTCCACTGCCTGGCTCTGCCGAGACCTTGTGTAAGTGCTCCCTCCGTGTAACCTTGGGATTCTGCTTCTCCGTCGCTGACAGCACATCAACAGAGGACATCGCTACGTGGCCGTCAAGGTCTGCACCCGAAATTCTTTCCCGGTCAAGCGCGAGCTTGCTGCCCTCCAACACCTGCACAGCCTCCCCAAGACACGCCACGCCGGGCGGATGTTCGTCCGCAGCCTCCTAGACCAGTTTGTGCTCACTTCAGAGCAGGCGGGGTCGATTGACTCTCAATCCACTGGCGTGGGCCCCTTGCCACCGCAGTCCTTCCAGTGCCTTGTGCACAAGCCGCTGCTGGTGTCCCTTTTCGCGTTTCGCGACGGAAGGAAGCTTCTAAAACATTTCACCAAGCTCGTCGTGCAGCACGTGCTCCTCGCGCTCGACTATTTGCACTCAGAGGCCAAGGTCATCCATACCGGTTCGTCTCAGTCCGTGTCCACGCTTCAAATCAGCTCCGTCATGTTCACGCCTCCTCCGTGTCTATCTGTGTTCTTTAGACATCCAAGAGAAGAACATTCTCCTTGACCTGGACGATATCGCCGCCCTCGAAGCATTCGAGGAGGCCGAACGCACGAACCCCGTCGCGCGCAAGGATGCCGGCGACCGCACCATCTACCTGTCTCGAGAGATCAACACTGCGCCCAAGAACTACGGCCGACCGGTGCTGTGCGATTTTGGCGAGGCGCGATTCGGGCGCACAACGTACACCGATCCCATCCAGCCTTTCCCCTACCGCGCCCCAGAGGTCATCCTGGGCGTGCCGTGGGACGAGAAGGTGGACATCTGGACCGTCGGTGTGATGGTGAGTACGAGCCTCCGAGTCTAATTCTGCCCGCCCCCGCCGTTGTGTGCCACTCCCTGACGACCGTTTTTGCCGCAGATTTGGGACATGTTCGAGGGTAAGAATATGTTCAACGTGACGGGTGGACCAGAGGGGCAAGTAGGTGACTTGTACCACCTGGCGCACATGGTCGCCTTGCTCGGGCCCCCGCCCGTCGAGCTTCTGCAGCGCAGCACGATTGATGTTGGACAGTACTTTGATGCACAAGGCAAGGATTTCATCCGTCGTAACCTCCCTTCGTATTCGTCAGAGGCTCATTTTTATTGACGTGCATTAGGCAATTGGGTCGGGGCGACCGCCCTGCCCGACGATAGTCTCGAACAGTCAGAGTCGAGGTTGGAGGGGGAGGATAAGGCTCAGTGTCTGGCATTTGTGCGGAAGATGGTGAGATGGAAGCCTGAGGAGCGTTGTTCTGCCTATGATCTGCTGGATGATCCGTGGCTCAACAACGTAGAGATCCCGTAATACGAAAGGGGTATCCTGTGCGTGTCCCATGTCCGACGACGCGCTCTCCTTGTCCTGTATGCCACATTTTGGCACCAAGTCCATGTTCAACGTAGTATTCTCCCGACCAATCCTCACCGCTCCTTTTTATTCCAGCCGCCATTGTACCCTCCGCTGACAGCTGTAGTATCACACGACTGAAGCGCTCTGCCACGTTACGGAAATCGTCCCGCCGTCTGGAGATGGTCCTCCTGTTGAGCTGTGTGAGTGGAGCCCTTGAGTCCCGTCTCAATACGTACATGATATTTATTGGCATTCTTGGACATATTCCAGGACGTACGCTAGCGTGTCTTCCCTTAAGGAACCTCACAGTAGCGCGCGCGCAGTCGCAATGCCGCTTCTGGCATCCGCTCCGCCAAGTCTAGCCATCCCCGAAGAACCCGGTGTACCCCTCGAGCCACCTGCACCATCCGAAGTTTTGGGGCGTTGAGAGAAACGGCATAGGAAGGTGCGGGTGCAGAGGGCTCCTAGCTTCCAAGCCGCCGCAGTGACGTTCGTTGCCGTTATGCTTGTGTTGGGACGCCCATCGTCACCTCTCCGGGCTTGGGACTTGTGCTGTAATAGCGTGGAGGGAGGACGAGATATTGACAGTGCGTCTCTCTTAATGCCCTCAGATTCCCTCGAGAGCAGAGTGTCGAGCAAGTTCTGTCGGTCCAGCATGCGGCCCACGGCGGTGATTGCAGGACGCATTTATTCTTCGCCGACGTCCCCGACCACTGGCTTCCTTTCGACGAAATGAGCCTCGCAACATCGTCGCGCATCATTTCATGGAACATAGATGGTGGGTCTTGCTTGCAGACACGTCCTTCTCTTGTTGATATTGGCAGGTCTGCTCTCTTCACAGGGTGTCAGTAAACCACGCGCAGTCGAGTATAAAAGCCACCTTTTACTGTTACCCATCCTCCATCCCCATCCCACATCCCATACGACTCAACAGTCTCACCAACTCCTCCAACCCACCTCCATCGACACAATGAAGTTCTTCAGCACCTTCCTCACCGCCGTCTTCGTCGCTCAGGCCGTCGTCGTCGGCACCGTGGCGCAGACCTCGGACGAGGTGATCAGCGCGATCCAGTCGTTCATCACCGCCTCCAGCAACCTCAACGCCGAGGTCACCCCTCTCAACGCCGTCACCTTCCCCACCATGGGCTTCGTATGTCATCTTCGTCTTTGTATCCAGGCCTTTTCGTCTCACCCCGAGTCTTACCTGGGTCTCACTATCAGGTCATCGCGGAAGGGTTCAACAACATCACGTCGGCCGTCAACGTGTTCAACGCTGAGTTCTCTGTGAGTATTCCGAGTATACTACTTCCCGAGGATCGAGGCTTTGTCTAACGCTCGCTCGCGACAAAAACCCATAGCCTGCCACCCCGGCGTACTCCGACGATGCCGCTGTGGCGGTGGTCGACGTCTTGACGACCTTCGTTCTAGTGCACCAGTAAGCCTATTCTTCCCATCATGCTGTACTTTGCGTTCAACCAACTAATGCCGTCGCGTCTGCCACAGGGATCTCCTCAACGTCGTCATCGGAAAGCACGTACGTGCGCATGCTCGAATGCTGTCTAGCTTTTCCTCATAAGTTCTCTCTGCCCCTGGAACAGTCCCTCGCGGCGATGTTCTTCCTCACCGCGCCTATCGCCGCTGCCCTGCGTTCGCTGGAGGCCGTCGTCGACGTACGTCCTATTCTCCAATCAATGACGAGGCCGTTGCATGTCTAACCACCGTCTCCTGTCCTGTCCAGACTTTCGCCTTCGCGCTCATCAACCTCATTCCGACTCAGTCGGGCCCGGCGACGGCGCAGATCGTACGTGCCACTTTTTCTTCGCCAGCTCTGGCAGACCGAGGCGGATGATGCTGAGGCATGCTGCAGAACGCGCTCTCCGTCACGTTCACGAATGCCACCACGACCTACAGTTCCTAAACACCCGCATATACATAAACGTGCGCATAACCCGTACGGCGTCCGCCGCGTGCTCAGCGAGACGTTGTCGCGTGGTGTTGGTTCCGAGGCTGGACTGACTCTGGTGTGGGCGTATTGTCTGTGGCTATTCGGCTTGTTCTGTCTTGGGATCTCGTGTTTGTGCTATAGAGGGCTCTCTCTTGTACATTGGTTGTCCGAGAGTGTCTGGGTGTTGAATAGAATTGCTCTGCCGTCGTCGCCTCGCGCTGGATACTTCTCTAGCTGAGCACGGATTCACGGATTTCTTGTCCTTATTTGAGAGTCTTCTCATCCATTTCCGGGCGCCCTAGTCCTGCCAGCGATCTTCAACTTGCCGTACGTTTGCTAGTATACGACTCATACCTTTCCGACAAGGATATCATCACAGGCGACGCAATCAGTAGCAGGCTCAGAACCAGTCACTAGACGAAAGAATGGATAGCATCAACGGAGAGCGGCACGAAATCCGGACGGCGGTTCTGTGATTCTGCGGTCCGCTTCCGATGTGCTCGCCAACCATCCCTGGTCAGTTGAAGATGCAGGTGGCTGTCGTCCATGCCAGCCGTGACGAGCGGGAACCCTTGCGCTTCGAGGTGTCTGATTACTGTCATTATCCAGTCCTCGGAGACCCATGCGATGGATGCGGGAGGAGGGAGCTGGTCACCACAGATGGTCTAGCGCGTCGTCATCGTCACGGTTCGTGTTCGACGTCGACGGCGTTGAACGCGCAGTGAGCAACGTGAGTTCAAGTTGGCTGAGCGAGGGGAGGGGAACGCACCTCTTCGAGCCTTTTCAGGTCGTCCCTGGGGACCTGTCCGATACAGACGCCGCCCTGGTAGTATGAGGATCTGTCGAGCACTGCGTCCTCGGCGAACGACGTCCATTTGGGAACAGGCATGCCATGGGTGACCAGCGGGTGCCGGCATCGGATGCGCGAAAGAGGCGACACCGGCGGGAAGTCTCGTCGGTGACGACCGCGAGGTCCCAGTGATCGGGTGCGTGCGGCTCTGGAGAGCCTGATACGACCACGATGGACAGGCTCTCCCTCGCCTTATCTCGAGCAGTGACGCAGAGCAGGCTTCGAAGACGTTTCCGCAACGAGTGTCCCATGCTCGCTGGGTATATGTTTTTCTTCACTGCTCCTAAGGTTTCTTGCACCTGCAGGTATTTAGGGGTGAGGGGGAAGATGGGTTCTCTGCTTAACCCATCGCTGCAGGGTTATATCCTGCACATAGGACGCATGAGTAGTATCCAAACCCTAATGCCGAAACACTCGAATGATGGTGGAAATGTTGCTTACGAGCTGCTAGGATATCCATCGGTGGATTATCCAGGATATATCCATGCAGTGAGGATTCACCAGGATACGGATAGGGACTACGGCCCAACGGAGTTCGCAAACTGCAGATATTGGTGACGGTATGGATGATGCAGGGTTTAGCTGATCAATCAAAGGATCGGTAATCGGAGTTTGAATGGCATACTTGGCCTTGACAGCTCAGTATTGAACAGACGCGGCAACGAAGCTTGAGTTCGATAATCCTCCCTCCCTCCCCTCACCACCATTCTCTGCTCTTGGAGTATCCAGATATCATCTACGACCTTGGCCATTGTCGCGGCCTGCAGTCTACGCCATGTTTCGGATCTCCTCCTGCTTATCTCACGCTGCCGCTGGCCAGACCGTGCTCATAGCTGTGAGCCGTGCAACTCCCTTCTCGAGCCCTTGAGCCCTTGTTTTTCCACCCATACAGGTTCGTTATCCAGTTCTGCAGATACGTATATCAGTGTAACGTTTACTAACGTGCTCCGAAGCACACCGGGACGCGGCCTGCCGTATCTTCCTGGGGCCACTCGACGAAGAAGCTTCTCGTGCGCGCATCACTCGCAGGACCGCCGTTGGCATCCGCTGGCCAAGTCCAGTCGTCCCCGAAGAGCCCGTCACAACCCTCGATCCACCTGTAATGTTCGAAGGAGCAATGGCATGGAAGGTGAGTGTTCAGAACGCTGGTCGCTTCCAAGCCGCCATAGCATGTGTTGCCGTCACCCTGCCAGGAGTGGTGCCAGGACGCGCATCTTCGTGACGTCTCCAAGCTTGGAACTTGTGGTGTATGACCATCGACGGAGGACGGGACATTGACGGTGCGTCGCTCGCGATGTCCCCAGATCGCCATGGTAGCAGAGTGGTGAGCACGCCCTCTGTCGGTTCGGCATATAGGCCACGGCTGAGGCGACTTCAGAGAGCATTATCTTTCGCCGCCGCGACAACGAAGTTCTTCGGCACCTTCAGGCTTCCTTGCCGCCAACTTGAACCTGATTCCGACGGAGTCAGGCGCCGCTTCTGCCCAAGTCGTGTGCGTGCGTACTTCCAACTCTTCTCTGCTCTCTCGAAACTGGCATTAATATTGAGGTGGCTCGTGATAACGCGCGCTGCTGCAGAACGCGCTCTACATGACGTCCGCCGAACGCCGCCACGGCCTAGAATGATTACTGAATACCCGCGGCCGCATATAGCGTGCGCAATGCGCATGACCCGGCGTCCGCGTGCTCGGAGCGACGGATATCCGCGGTCAGACGTTAGACTCTTGCAACTGGTGCAGGTTTGGTCTGATTCCGCGCGTCTTCAGGCACTGGGCGGCTCCGGTATCGGTTTCTTGTCTGCGTCTGCTCCTCGTGTTCTACGTCGGAATATATGGTGTGTGTGCTATAGAGCGCTCTCTCTTGTATCTGTATCCTGCCTGTGTCAGTGTCTGGGTCTCGAATACACGCTATCGCTCTGTTGTCATCACCTCGCGCTCGACACATTCCATCCTTATCCGAATCATCAGCGCATACATCGCCATGCTCACCTTCCGCCCTATGAACCCCTTCATGTGTAGCGTGGACGCCCCCTACGGTGCGCGATGGCGCGAGCCCGGTCGTCGGGCCGCTGCTGTCCGACTGTGGAGGAGCACGTCCGAGTCGCTGGACTAGTGCTGCACGGCGGAACGTGGTGCTTGGCGAGACGTCGTTTGTGAATCCGAGGCGTGAGCTACGGTTGTGGCTAATCATGATCGGCTGCATTGGACGCATGAGGAGGGAGACTGGGAGGGCGCGCGAATACTGACGCTGCAAACAAGGCGTTCCGACTCCAGTCAATGTATGTTCGCTTAGAAGCACTAGCATACGAGCAGAAGCCAGGATCGCTACTGGACGTTGAACTAGCTTTCGCGACTCCCCCCCCTCACGCATCCATCGCGACGCGTTCCGAGTTCAAATTTTCTATTGTTTTTAGTTCTTTTCTACTCCGGACCGGGATGTACACAGCGAACCCAGAAACCGTGCGCATACTGATGATCCGGAGTGTTCACCCCGCTCGACATCGACCTCCCAATGTCCACTGTAACACTTCTCTCCTACTTGGTCCGCGTCGACCCGCTGCACGCGGAAACTGACGGAAGCCGCTGCGACTACGACCGTGCAGGCCCCTGCCGCGTCTCTCGTACAGTGCCCACCCAGGGCCCCGGCCGGAGGCGTGAGGTGGGACTGGTAGGAGGAGATGCGCGCGCGTCCATGCGGTGACGTCTGCTAGGGATGCGCTCCCGCCCTCCGGGGGCGGGTGTAGGTGGCTGGCTGCTACGCTTTCGCTTGTCCAACTTTCTTGTCGTCCGAGGTCTGATAGAGATAAACTTCGTCCCAAGGCTCTGTCTAAGAAGTGTCAGCGTCTGCTGGTATTAATGCGCATGCCGCCACGGTTACGTACGTGCGAGGTCTACTTGCACTGACTGAGCGCTGGACTCGTCGAGCACGCTCAGTCTCCTGCCGCGACGCCGTGAGCGACGGGAGTAGAACGCCTCAAGAGTCAAGGTGCGTCGATGGCCCGGTCCGGTGAATATGTTCAATGCCGACACGACCAGTACGCGACCCCGTTTTCCCGCCTGGCCATGGTCCGAATCGCAGCACCCACTTCAGTCTGTGACAGCGACGGGATATGCAGTCAGGGATCGAGCGTGAAAATGAAGGTGTCGAAAGCACTCACCAAGCATCCCCCCGCGATCGCTGCCGCACTAGGGCGGCATGCAAGCGGATTGCTTCGGGATCATGGAGGGAGGCGACCGAGCAGTCTGCGGCGGCCCGCAAACGACGTCGAGTGGCGGCAGCCGTCGCGATCGGCCACCGTTTCCTCGCATCATCTGAGAACCGGCAGACCTCTGTACGATAGACCTTAGGCGTGTGCAGATAAAATGCAGCGGTGAGATGTAGGCATGCTCACCGAGCAGGACCTTCGGGCACGCTCAGCACTGCTGCGACGCCGTAAGCGGCAGCCTGAGGGCATGAACCATGACCTTGGGGCACATTGTTGTTGAAGTTTGTCCGTGACTTTGCTCATGGCCGAATGCCGATGTGGACCACCTGCACGTCGAATCGACGACAGGAGTCGCTGCGCAAACCCAGTCTGTGGGAGCGGCGGCAGAAATAGGGAGAGTCAGGGACTCAGATAGACTGGCGCGCGATACAGAAAGTTGTAGGATACGCAGTACTCACCAAACGTCCCTCCTGTGATTGCCTCCCGCCTTACTGCAGATAAGCGGGTTGCTTTGGATTCGGGAGGAAGGCGACCGAGAGAACTTGAAGGCGACCCTGGTCCCGGGAGCGACGTCGACGATAGGTATGGCGATCGTGGTAGGCTGATGTTCGCTCGAGTCGTCTGATTATATGTGGACCAAAGGCTCTACGCGTCGGTGTCAGCTGGATCTAAGGAGCATATGCGGATGTTGCGTGAACTACTCACGAGTAGGATGGGACCTTTCGAGCACGCTGCTGCCGCGACGCCGTGAGCGGCAGGAGCGTGACGTCTTAGGGTGCGTGGAAGGCCCGATATCCATCCACAAGAACGCAGACTAGGACACGATGAGCCCGTCGCCTCACCTCCACTCCGAGTGCAGGCGAGTCAGTAGCACTCGCACTCGCTGCACCAACTCAGTCTGAGGAGGTGGGCAGGCAATGTCGTGGTCAGGAGTCGAGCAGACGGCCGAAGGTTCTCGAAATTCACTCACCAAGCATCCCCCCGCGATCGCCGCCTTACGGCAGATATAAGCGGATTGCTTCGGGATCGGGGGGAGAGGCGACCAAGGAGGCGGCCAGGGACGACGCCGACGTCGACAATCGGCGTCGTCCGAGGATAGTACGGTGGAGGCGAGTGGGCGACGGTCCGAGTCGTCGCGCCATCTTGAGCTCAGTCTGCGGCGGAAGTCGCGATAGCAGAGCAGAGTGAGCGCGAGACAGATGAAGGATAGAGAGAATGTGCTCACCAAGCATCCCTCCCGCGATCGCCGCCTTACGGCAGATATAAGCGGATTGCTTCGGGATCGGGGAGGGAGGCGACCGAGCAGGCGGTCCGGGGGCGACGGAACTTGAACTTGAACTTGGACGACTTTGACAGCCTCAGCAGTGAGCAGGCGTCGGCCGCATGGCCGAGAGGCCTGCGCGGCCTTCCGAGTCGGGAGTGACAGCGGCTTGGTGGCGGGGTCGACAAGATGCGGATGCGTAGGAGAGAAGAGGGGAGGGAGGTCGAATGCGGGGCCCCAGGGACGCGGCGGGCGGACATCTGAGATGTCCGACACGCCGTCCCCGGGTCACTGTGCTGAGTCGGGAGGCCGAGTCGGGTGGAAGAGGAACGGAGGCATGCAAGCTAGATGGAGACTGGAGACTGGAGATGGAGCTGCTACTGACGAATGTTCATGCAAATAGGCGAGGCGGCCTGAGGAACGCTGAACGAGGCGCTAGGAGACGATACCGTGCCGAAGGAAATGCTGCTAATAGAGAAGGATGCTGCTGATGGAGACGATAATGGTGGAGGCTGGGAGTAGTCGCGAGAGTAGCTGCAAGAGGAGAAGATCGTTGTTGGGGATGAGGAGGATGGGCCGTCGAGGGAGGTCTGTTATACCCACGAGGCCGGTGGCTAACCACCCGTCGTCTCGTCCAGGTTTGGCAAGCCACCTAGCGTAGATTGGGGGCTGGCGGTGGCGGACAGCAAAGGGCCCGATCCTAGACGTCGAGGCTTGAGATGCTGGACTTGCCTTCACGGAGGCTGAGTTGCCGGTCGCGTGAAGGACAGGTAATATCGCCTGATGGGGCAGGTGGTAAGGCTCAGCTGTCGTGTTGCCCCCCCGAAACCCGAGGAACCGACGCGGGACCCGATCGGTCTCCTACATATGATTCTGCGGTGGGTACTAGCCAATCATCTTGCTCGTGAGGCGAGGACGTGCCAAGTTCTGTCCTGTTTGCCTCCCGAGCTGGAGCGGACAGCGTGCTGAGGCTAACAGAGTGAGTATGCCCACGTGGCTCGCTGCCGAATCTTCAATCTACCCTGCTGGTTGCGGTGAGTGTATGCATTGACACAGGCTGGGGCGCACCATCGCGAATGATATATGCGCTTGCACAGTGGATTCGGTCGTAGAAACGTACAGTACCATGAGGGACTTGAATGCTTGCAGTTGAAGGGGTCGGCGTCGGGTATGGTGTTTGAGGTTACCAGCACTGAAGTTAAAGTCATCAGAGACTGACCACAGTGGACATGTCCGAGTCCTGCATGACGTATGCGTGGACAAAGACAAAGAAGGCGTGGGAACGGTAGAGTATCGTCGTTCACACAACTCACGTTCAAGCGCTCAAGCTCTTGACCACCACCCCAGTGCCCACTCCGACACTCACATTACCTTCTGTTTACCATGTCCACCGCCGTACAGATGGATGTCGATTCAACTTCCTCCTCTCATCTCCCTGGACACTTGCGATCCGAACCCAAAGTGGCGGACAGCAGCCCCGCGACTCCTTCACGCACGACAAGTTCCTCGACCACAGAACGGCCCGCCAGTGGCGCAAGCCGTCTCGAGAAAGTCTCGGCGAGGGATCTCGGTGACTTCAAGAACGGCCTCGAGCTCGTATGGATTATGTGTGGCGCCATCCACGGTGAGTAGCCTCTCTCCCGATGGTCACTCGCGTTCGGATGAAGACGGTTCTGTTCTGACCGGCCGCCGCCACCACCCAGCACACAAGAAACTGCATGAATGCGCGGGGATCCTGCACGGAGACATTAACCCGAACACGATCGTCGCGCTCGATACCGAGGACGG